>JBBMEG010000009.1:10177663-10190843 GCA_037832605.1 Cyclanthera cordifolia | reverse complement strand
TATTATATATATATATATATTAGATTTGTATTGTTTTTCTCCGTGATACTTCTATCCACTGTCATTTATTTTTTTTTGAAGGAAATTTCATTAAAATTAATCAGAACCAACTAGATAGCTCTTACAACACTAAAGCGAGCACATGAAGAAGAATTCTCTCCCTCGAACTAAGGTCCTCCTTCCACTCGCAACAAAAGATGAAACAAGCACACCCACAAATGGCTAACCACCTTCGAAAGATTAGCAAGTAAATCAGCCATGCGATTACAGTCTCGCTTACAAAAAAAAGATCCCCTCAAATCTAGGAATAAGATAATTTCCCTTTTAAACATATATTCATCTCTAAAATAGTAATTAATTTCTTATTTATTGAATAATGTTCTAACTCATAAAAGAAATATTTTTATATATGATATTGTTAGAAAGATAACAATGTCGGATGGTTTTTTTTTTTGAAACGGTGTAGTTTTGTTTATAAGTGTTGAAATAAAGATAATACAACTAGCATTAAAGATGTACTAGCATCTACTCGATATGTGGTTCGAATTTCTTACTCCAATATTATAACTTAAAAAAACAGTTTTATTGTTAGGTTTAATTCTCTGTTTGTTAGAGAAGAGTGTTTCATCATTCCTTTTCCCGTATTATCTAGGCATGACTTTGGTAGAATTAATTTATGGTTTGATTGGCAATGACAAATGAACAAGAGTAACATAAGTTTCTCCACGAGGGTGTTTGTTTGTAAAATTGTTAAGTGTTTATTTTTAGTTATTATAAATGAGTAGTTATTTTTTAGTGATTATACAGAAGAAATTGTAATAATAACTCGTTTGTATAAGATTTTTAAAAAGTGATTATAAAAACTCGTTTACAAAAATTTAATAAACACTCAAAACAAACATGTTCTTAAAGTTTTTGTCTACATTATTAAATATGATTCAAAATTGAAGAGTTGAACATGAATAATAAATATAAGTTTATTAATTTAGTCGAACGTCAATTACTCAAGTCTACTTTGGTTGGTATGTTTCAAATATTATAATATAATTTAAATAAAGTCATAAATGTCCCATCATTCATCCCTAAATTAGAATCCAATCAGATATCGATATGGTTTTTATTGAATATTTATAAATGTCCCATCATTCATCCCAAACACTTTTCATAACTCTCCATAAAACACTACTAAAACCTTCAAACAAACAAAAATAAATAACACATATTTCTAAACACTATATTAGAACCTTCAAACAATAAGCTATTACTAAACACTCAAAATAACTTCTCCATAAAAACTCAAACAAACACCGCTTACCATTTATAAATAACATAAACTATTTGTTTAAGTGTTATCCAACCCTATAAATTAAATTCTATATTTGTTGGTAACTTTTTTTTTTCAAAGTCCGCTACTTTTATAATTTATCCTTAAAAAAAAAAAAAACTAAATAAAAAAAACAATATCGATATCTGATTGGATTCTAATTTAGGGATGAAGTTGTAACGAAAGATAAAATATTGATCTAATTCGTTAAAGTTGGCATGAAATTCGGAGCCCATTTGTAAAGCAGAATGGAGAGTTTGCTAAAGCAGTTCGTCAGATCCCTCGTTGTCGCTAAAACTCAACTGCATTGTGGGGTAGGGTTTGTTCACTCTTGTATTCCATTGAAGAACCAGAAACAAACAAATTGGGGATTTTCAGTTGTTTTTTTTTTTTGTCTGCATATATAAACACGGTCCCATCTCGTGTTTGAATCATCGGTTTTAATTTTGGAGAAAAAGTTTGAGAGAAATGGCTGGAGGAGCATTTGCAGATGGGGCGCCATTGAAACGAGCTCATCTTTATGAGTATCGAATCACTGGCTATTTTGTTATGGCTTGCTTTGTTGCTGCTCTTGGTGGTTCTTTGTTTGGCTACGACCTTGGAGTTTCTGGTTTGTTTTTTACTTTCTTTTTATTTCCATTTTCTTACTATGAAGATAACAAATTGTTTGGTTCTTATGTTTGAAGCAATTTTGACATAGTAAACTCTGTATTAGCTCTGATATTATTCGCTTATGCTCTCGTAACTTAGCAATGGGACTTTGTTTTAGCTCTGATATTGTTCGCTTTAGGCATATGCTCTCGTAACTATTCTTTCCCTTGACATGGAAATTTGTGACTTTGTTTGTGATAGCAACAATTGTACTATCGTACCAAGTACAATTCAAACTTTGAAACTTGCCTCCTTTGTTCTACAGTGGAAAACTTCCCTTTGAACAAAGTACACACGAACCATGCGAGGTGTTTGCCTACTTTGTTCTACTTGGGAGTCTTCACCAACATTATTAAGTCAAGAGTCTAGCTCAATTACCATTTCTTAGGGTTAACGAACATTGTCTATTTTAGGCATAAGTTCTCGTAACTTTATTTTTGGTCATCACCTAAAATGTCTCGTATCAATGAAGATTGTCTCGTGCTTAGATTATATAGGTTTAAATATCATTTTGGTCCCTAGACTTTGCACTTTGTTCTATTTAGTGCTTAGACTCTTAAAATTTCAATTTTTGTACCTCCACTTTCAAATTTAGACTTTTGAAATAAATCAAATTTTTTATTCTTATTTGAATTTCTTTTTTTTTTTTTGATAATTTTCTCTAAAAATTTACCACCTGCTTCTGTATTAAAATTGGGCTTTAAAAAGACTAAAATTGAAACTTTTGAAAGTCTAGGTACTAAAATGAAACAAGCTCAAATCTAGGACCAAAATAGTATTTTAACCTATTATATATCAATTCTTCCCCATGGGACTTTGGTTTGAAAGCTAACCATTATGCCCTTGTGTTAGAACAGTCAAAGGAAAAGAAAGTTCAGTTACAGAGCTTTAGCAACATGTTTTTCTGGTTTTGATTAATTTCAGTCTGTTTTATGCTCAATATCAATGGAAAAGAATGATGTTTTTTTTTTTTTGGTAAAATCTCAGGTGGGGTTACATCCATGGATGATTTTCTGAAGGAATTTTTTCCAAAAGTATACAGTAGAAAGCAGCTTCATCTAAAAGAAACAGATTACTGTAAATATGACAACCAAATCCTCACACTTTTCACATCCTCTTTATACTTTGCTGCTCTCATCTCTACTTTTGGCGCTTCTTACGTAACAAGAAAACGAGGCCGGAGAGCAAGCATCCTCGTAGGATCAGTCAGCTTCTTTTTAGGCGGCGTGATCAATGCTGCTGCCATGAACATTGCAATGCTGCTCATCGGGCGAATTTTCCTCGGCATTGGCATCGGTTTCGGTAACCAAGTAAGAACCATGTTTGTTGAGTCATGTAGTGAGAAATACGAAGCTTCTTGCAAGCCTCATTCTATAACTCTTGTATTCTCTCGATTGTGCAGGCAGTGCCTTTGTATCTCTCCGAAATGGCCCCGTCGAAGATTCGGGGAGCGGTTAACCAACTGTTTCAACTGACTACTTGTTTGGGGATTGTGATTGCAAACTTCATAAACTATGGAACCGAGAAGATTCATCCATGGGGGTGGAGGCTGTCTCTTGGGTTAGCCACAGTCCCAGCAACTTTGATGTTTGTTGGGGGGCTTTTCCTTCCTGAGACACCAAACAGTTTGGTGGAGCAAGGCAGAATGGAGGAAGGCAGAGCCGTGCTAGAGAAAATTAGAGGGACGAAGAACGTCGACGCCGAGTTCGACGATCTAGTCGATGCGAGCAATGCTGCACGAGCCATTAAACACCCATTCAAGAACCTCCTTCAGCGGAAAAACCGACCCCAACTCGTGATTGGAGCATTGGGAATTCCTGCATTCCAGCAGCTAACCGGCATGAACTCGATTCTGTTCTATGCTCCTGTCATGTTCCAAAGTTTAGGGTTTGGTTCTGATGCAGCCCTATATTCATCTACCATCACAAGTAGTGCTCTAGTACTTGCTGCTTTCATTTCAATGCTTTTGGTAGATAAGTTTGGCCGAAGAGCTTTCTTCCTTGAAGCCGGTGCCGAAATGATATGTTGCTTGGTAAATTCAAAAACTAAAATTTTCGTTTAACACGATATCAGAACAAGAGATCTTAATATAATTCTATGATAATGCAGATCGCAGTAGCTGTAACACTGGCCCTTAAGTTGGAACAAGGTGAGGCAGAGCTTCCCAAAGGTATCGGAATCTTCCTTGTGATAGTGATATGCATATTTGTGTTGGCTTACGGAAGGTCGTGGGGGCCGCTCGGTTGGCTAGTGCCGAGCGAGCTATTTCCATTGGAGACGAGATCGGCCGGGCAGAGCATGGTGGTGTGTGTCAACATGCTTTTCACGGCTTTGATAGCACAGTGTTTCCTTGCCGCTATGTGCTATCTTCGGTACGGGATCTTCCTGTTGTTTGCGGGGTTGATTGTAATTATGAGCAGCTTCATCTATTTCTTGTTGCCTGAAACTAAACAAGTCCCTATTGAAGAAGTGTATCTGCTGTGGCAGAATCATTGGTTTTGGAAGAGAATTGTTGGAGAAGAGAGAAAGGAGATTCAACATGTTTAGGAACAACCAAAAGAATCAAAAGAAGTGGTTGTAATTGAGTTTAAAGGCATAATATAGTACATTAATTTCTAGTGCAAGTCGCTTCGTATCTTTAGAGTTTTTTCTATTATTTTAATATCTACAACTCGAAAAAGGCATCTTTATTTGATATTAAATTATAAGGGTTTAATTGCTATAGAAAAAGGTTCTAAAGTTAATCAACAAAAAGAACACGTAATGTTGACCATTTGTAAGGATCTAGATTTTCAAAAAATAAAACTTAAGACCTTAGCCTGATACCAACATGCATTAAATGAAAATGAATGTCCTTAGCAACACTGATCCAATTAACACAGGAGTCTCAAATAAATTGAGAGCAAATATCGATTTCACATCTGATGCTGGTATTGAACTGTAATAACACCAAACATTGAAATCGCTGCCATTTTTCTCATTAAAATTATTGAAAATTAGTGAACTAATTGAAATGGAATATTTTGATTATTATATGGCCCATACTAATTTTCTACTATATAGAAATATAGGGTTAATTAGGCGATTCCCTACTAATAATATCATAATCTGTTATCTATGGAATTTCTTTAGTTAGTTTTTTTTTTCTTTTTCTCTACATGAAAAAAAATAATTATTTATTTAACTAAAATAATGATTATTTATTTACTTCAAAAAAAAAAAAAAAAATCAATATTGAAGAGAAAACGACGGCTTTGTAATGGAGAGGAGAAGTAATAGATCCAGAGACGATTCTTATTAAAGTTACGCAACACACAAAAACTTCCATTTTCATCAGAAGATCAAATCAGTCTGATGTATAGTAGATGATTCAAGATTCGCCACTGAAAATCAATTAAGGTAATTGATTTCACAGTTGCCTCTGTTAGAAGCTAGCAATAATTTTCTGCTTCAATGGCGGGCCAACCCTTCCTTTCTGGATACACTTGGCCTTTTCATTTGTCTTCATCTACAATCTAGATTCTTATAATTTTTCTTTCCTGATTGTAATGATCCGATGGAGATTTTGATTTATCAAATTAGGTTTGATTTATCAATCGTAATAGATGGGGGGATTCAGAATTGGTGTCTTTTTCACGCGTAGAGTTGATTTGTTCGTGCTACAGAGAGATTATTAGGTTTTTGTATATACACTTTATTTTGCGTAGCTCTATGTTTCTTTCAATTATGGGATTTGGAATACTGATGTGGTAATTGGTCGAGTTATTGTCACAATATGGAAATCCGGAAGATGATCATTCTTATCACAATTATGATACTTGTTATTCTATTTTCTTTTCAATATTCTGTGTTTCGGTACACGAAAACGCTACGGAATAAGGCCTCAACTTTTAGGATGGTTCAGGATGTCTGTGATTTGAACAATTCTGGACTTTGCAGATTTCATCCAATTGATACGGGTATTAACAACTTTGATTCAAAAGAAACTTTTCATTATGATACTAACAAAAAGGTAAGAAAAGAAGCAGTTGGTTTGATATCGGAATTGTTGAAGAAAGAGTCATTTGATGATGAGGGAAAGGTTGTTCATAACAATAGTAATCTGACAGAGAATACTGTTATGAGGGAAACTATTGCAGAATTAAGTTACAGTCCGCTGATAAAGGGAGATGTTTTAGAGGATAGAAACATAACAGTTGATGAAGTTAAAGCCACTATCAGTCCTGAGATGAGTGAAATTCGAAACCAAACTATGGTTGTTTCAATTCAACCCAAAGGAGCTAATAACAATAATGAAGTAAAGCAAGTGAAGAAAGATTCAGTTGTCTTGAGTGACAGAGTTGTGGGGCCTGACGTTTCGACATTGAGCGGGCCATTTATATCCATATCTCAAATGTATTCGAAGTTATCAAGGGCTCACAAGTCTTCTTGTTTAAAGGTAGGGATTATATTTCGACATTTGAGTAACTGGAGTTCTAAAATTCTCACTTGTAATGAATGACATTTGGTAGCAGAGGCCGCAATGTCGACAGACATCTCAGCGTGATCGTGAACTACACTATGCAAGACTGGAGATTGAAAATGCTTATGTGTTGAAGAGCACTCCAGAAATTAGTGCCTCTATTTTCAGGAACATTTCCATGTTTACAAGGTAATTCAATGCAAAATATATTTACTTCTAAATATTGTGTTTCATTTTTATTGCATCTTCATATGCTTTTTGGAGACAATGTTGTGGTTAAGCATTCTTGATTCTATCCAATACCACTGCATTGTTCTTAGTTTACTCAACTTCAAAAAGTAGAGAAGACTCCCAAATATATGGTTCTTTATAAGGAAATGAAAGCAAAAGGTTAACACTTTTTTAAAGTTGTACAGTTTACCATTGAAAGGCAAAGGTTAAAAGTCAGTCTTGGTCAATCTGAGTCCTTTTTCTCTCTCAAAAGGTTTAAATTAGGGTAAATTATAAATTTAGTTCCTATGGTTCGAAGAAAGTTAGAGTTTAGTACTTATGATTTAAAAATCTAGACTTTAATCCCTATGATTTGGAGAAATATAGAATTTAGTCCCTATTGTTTGAAGAAATAGAATTGAGTTCCTATGGTTTGATAAAACCTAAAAAACAATCCATGTTATTTGTAAATCGTAAGCGAATTAAGTACATAGATGTGATGTATAAATTATACCTTTTTTGTCAAATCAATTATTTATCTCACACTCTCAACAATAAACACAAAAATAACTAACTTCTACGTGTTTTATTCACCAACAATTATGTAGTACTATTTTTTAGATTTTATCAATCTTTAGAGACTAAATTCTAATTTTTCAAATCATATGGACTAAATTGTAGATTTTTCCAAACCATAGGGACTAAAATCTAGATTTTTAACCATAGGGACTAAAGTCTAACTTTCTTCTCAGTTCAAACCATTAGGACTAAATTACCCTTTAAATTATTTCCTGTTAGCAAGCTTTACATTATCTGGGTTAACTTAGTTTATGTGTGAGAATACATATTGTTGGATTATTATTGCTTGTTTCCTTTAACCATTGCAGGATAGCAATCAAAATTTACTAAGGCGAAACTTATAGTATGTCATCTTTGCAGGAGTTACGAGTTGATGGAAAAAATGCTTAAAGTCTATACATATGAAGAAGGAGAAAAACCTATTTTCCATCAGCCTATATTGACAGGAATTTATGCCTCAGAAGGATGGTTTATGAAGTTGTTGGAAGAAAACCAACAGTTTATTGTGAAGGACCCCAAGAAAGCTCATTTATTTTATATGCCCTTTAGTTCACAGTTTCTAAGAGGCGCTTTTGGAAATAAATTCCGCAACAAAAGGGATCTACAAAAGCTTCTCAAGAAGTATGTTGACTTAATTGGGAAAAAGTATCCTTTTTGGAATAGAAATGGGGGATCAGACCATTTTCTAGTTGCCTGTCATGACTGGGTAGACAATCTATGCAATAAACTAGATCTAGTTTGAAATTGTACTGTCTTCTCTTTCTGCTATACATATAAATTTAGCTTCAATTCATTTTGTGAAAGCAATGCTTATGCGAATCAAATACTAGCCTAGTTGAAAAATGAAAATGACCTTTGAAGCATCTGAGCTTATTCTATAGATCTTGCTTGTGAGAAACTGATACAGGACACAGACACGTGCACAAAAAAAAACCTTGCAAATTGTTTAGTAACAAAAACTTGAGGGGATGTTTGGATTGAGATTTTAAGAGTATTGAGAATTAGTATATAGAATGAAGATTTATATTGAGTATTTAAAAGTAATAATTGCTGACAAAAGCTTGTTTGGATGTAGTTTTTAAGAGTATTTAGAATGAGAATTTATTTGGAGTATTTAGAAATAATGATTAGTAATGATGGCAATCAAAAGTTTAATAATGATTGCTGACAAAAGCTTGTTTGGATGTAGTTTTTAAGAGTATTTAGAATGAGAATTTACTTGGAGTATTTAGAAATAATGATTAGTAATGATTGTAGTAAAAAACCCGAGGGGATGTTTGAATTGAGATTTTAAGAGTATTTAGAATTAGTATATTGAATGAAGATTTATTTTGAGTATTTAGAAGTAATGATTGTTGACAAAAGCTTGTTTGGATGTAGTTTGTAAGAGTATTTAGAATGATAATTTATTTGGAGTATTTAGAAATAATGATTAGTAATGATTACAGTTAAAAGCTTCTTTGGATGTAGTTTTTAAGAGTATTTAGAATGAGTATTTATTTTTAGTATTAGAAGTAATGATGACAGTCAAAAGCTCGTTTGAATGTAGTTTTGTTTAGGAGTATTTAGTAAATCCTATTTATAAATACTCAATCCAAACATCCCCGAAACTTATTGGCCATGCTGTTTTTTGTCATCATAATTCTAATTTTCTTTGCATTTGAATTTGGAGGAATAATATTACGTTTGGAGAGGTAGAGAGATTAAGTGAGGAAGTTTGGGAGGTAGTTAGTTAGGATTAAAGTCTCCTTATGATCTAGGTCACTAGGCACTATATAATTACGAGCTCGGTCTTGTTTTCTGGATTGTAGTCCTTGTTAAGTTCGGACTCTTTTGTTTGTTTTTTCTTCATCTTTTTTGCTTGCTTTTTTTTTTGTATACCTTTATATATTCTTTCATTTCTCTCAATTAAACAACGGTTTCTTAAAAAAAGAACTAATTAACTTCACAATACGATTACACGTATTTTCTGCTTCAGTTTTATTATTATATTGACTGATTGATTATTTTTCAGGCCCCCAAACTGACCAAGCGTTTGGTGAAGAATTGCATCAGAGCGCTGTGCAATGCGAATGCTGCTGCAGACTTCGAAATTGGAAAAGACACCAGTTTACCAGTAACTTTTGTACATTCAATGGTCAACCCCGTAAACGATATCGGAGGGAAATCTCCTTCCGATAGGACCACGTTAGCCTTCTTCGCTGGCAACATGCATGGTTATCTCCGGCCTATTCTTCTACACTACTGGGAAGACAAAGAACCTGACATGATGATTGTTGGTCCAATGCCAAATGGCATTGAAGGGAAAAGTGCCTACATGGAGCAAATGAAGAGCAGCAAATATTGCATATGTGCAAGAGGCTACCAAGTTCATACTCCTCGGGTGATTGAAGCGATTCTCAACGAGTGCATCCCGGTAATCATATCAGACAATTACGTTCCTCCCTTCTTCGAAGTATTGAATTGGGAATCATTCTCGGTGTTCATTAAAGAGAGAGAGATACCGAATTTGAGAGACATTCTCCTCTCAATCCCAGAGGAGAATTACATTGCAATGCATTCAAGAGTGAAAATGGTGCAACAACATTTTCTTTGGCATGAAAAGCCTGCAAAATATGATGCATTTCACATGATCCTTCATTCAATATGGTACACAAGAGTGTTTCAGATCAAAACCTAACTGACATGGACAATATTTGGCTCTAGATTTAACAATGCATTCATTTATGCAATTATCAATAAGACTGCTGGCTAAGCAATACAAAACACTGCTAACAGAGAGAGTGTCATAGAACGCAAGGGTTGAACCTACGACCTCTTGATCAAAGATGCATGCCTATTATCGTTGGGCTTAGTCCACTTTGGCGAACTCGCAAGAAATAGGGCTTGCTAAAATGTTACAACATACCTTTATTTTTTTAATTGATTTTTGTTTTAATTAACTTTCAAAGAATTGATATGATCATGTGTTGGATAATGCCATAAAATAGATATTTAAATGGAGACAGGCACGGGCGGATCCCTAGAGGGACTACGAGGGGTCATGGCCCCCAAAATTTTTGGATTTAGTATGTAATGTAGTTCGAAATTTTATTAAATATACAAAAATGTCTATGTATTATATAATTTACTTATTATTTATGATACATAGCTAATGGCTGAGTGGAGTTGGCCTTCCAATATTTTTCATTGCTACACGTTAAATCTTTGTGGTTGCCACAATTTTAATCCTTTTCATTTATGTTAACAATTTAATTTTTTAGATATTTCATTGACTACAAAAATATTGTAGAATTGGTAAGTTTGTTTCAAAAACAGTCGAGGTGCACGTACATACCGTACACTAACAAATCTGCACATGGAGACATGTATGAATGTAGTTTGTTCATATTTTTCCTTCCTCATTATTAGTAAACTTTTATAAGAATTAATTCACCATTCGTTTTGATTAGTTTCTACGTACGTGTGAGAATTAATGTATGGACGACATTCTAATCGAATGTCTAATGATTATTAATAACAAATTAAAAGTATTAGTTTGCACATGTAAGCTAATGTTCTTCAATCAGAGATTGATAAAAAGTGTAAATGATACATGTGAAACATTTGAAATCATACGATACAATTACATTTTCAAAAATCCTATCGATACGGCCCCTACAATTTATTGATAATAAACTTTTTTTTACCCAAACTAATTTTACTTTGTTCATATTAATTAATATACTATTATTTTAGATGATAATTGCTCATTACCTTATTAATAATTCACTCAAAACTTTTTTTGTTCAGTTCAACCAAAAGATGTTCATAAGGTGGTTTTGCCGGGATCGGGAACAGATCCTTGGTGGTAAAATTTTCAATTTATTTTTTTCATTTTTTAAGTAATAATTTCAAATAATTAAATATGTTTTATAAAAATCTATAAATTTCAATTATATGGTAAATTATTAAAGAAAAATATTTTAATAGATAATTTTATCAACAAATATATTTTATCTAAAAATAAATAAAAGTATAAAATAAACAAAAATATATATACATATTTAAATGTATACATGGAGAGAATCGGGTACACGGGCATGAAGAATGCATTCCCCATCCTTAAACCTATTTAAAGAGAAGAATTTTCTTCCGTTCTCAGCCTAATAAAGTCGGGTCCCATGAAGAAAAATTGACTATCTAGTTCAACCTACCTAGAATAACCGAAACTATGTAATTTAAATTAATAGGGTATTATTTAAATTGATATGATTTATTTCAATAATGAAAATTTTATATGAGAACATACAAGTTTCGAAGTACATGACCATGTTGTGACTAGGATAATGCTGTAATTTTCAATTTCGAATCTTGGGTGCAATTTTATTTGATTTATATTGTATTTATCCAATTAATAGTGCATTTCAATTATTGAATTTGAGGCTGTTGACCTTATATGGCAATTTTTATTTAATTTTTATAGACTACAAATTATTGCTCTACGGTAAAGCTAAACTTTATTCTTATTATTTAAGAAATGTGGGCTCTATTTAATGTAATAGCCCTTTCTTTTATCAACATTTGGAATATTTATATTGCTCAAAAAAAAAATAACAAAAAAAAAACATTTGGAGTACTTTTTAGTAAATTCAGCTACCCAATAATTTAAGAAAAAAAAAAATTGAAAGAAAATGATACATCAATTCTTAGATGAAGAGTAGAACACACTAATAATTTTAGGGTATGTGCACGTGTAATATATTTTAACATAGACATGTTTCGAAAGAATTTAAAATATCATTTTAATTTATATAGGTTTATAATTAAATTAACTTTTTTTTTTTTATGTTGGTAGTTTAAGGGGTTTTTTTTAATAATAAAAATAAGTTTAAATAGAATAACATGTTTGTAATTTGAAGTGTGGCTTAAGGGTACAATTGTCCAAAAATGATTTTTTATTTAAGCCACACTTTAAGGTAGTATGATATTACGAGCTCTTTGTTTGAGTGTTTTATAGAGTTATTAAAAACGGGTTTTTATAATCACTCTTTGAACGTCACATACAAACAAGTTATTACTACGATTTTCTTCTTTAAAATCACTCAAAAAAATAATTTATTTTTAATCAGATCACAATTATTCATCCAAACACGTACTTAGGATGGTTGGATTTAGAATTAACAAGAGGGGAGCAACTCGGAGAGGAGGAAGAAATGAAGTGATTTTAAACTCACACTATTCTATATATATCATTTTTATTTGAATTATACTTTTATACCAAACCAGTTTTGTTGGCCACTTTCATTAGATATTGTAACTCTTTTTTCCATATTAATTATTTCAAACAAAAATCATATTTATTCTACACACAAATTAAATTTGGTATACATAGTTTTAATGAAAAATTAGAGTTTAGTATTTATGATTAAAAAAAAATTAGTACATATTGTTTGAAAATTAAAAAAATTTATCGTCATACTTTGATAAAATATAAAAAAAAAATAGTATATATGATTAGTAATGGTTGGCGGATAAAATATGTGGAACTTAATTATTTATATTTTAATGATAAGAATGTGATTAGACAAAAAACGCTGTCATTTATAGATATCAAATAATATCTATATGCTTAATTCGACTTCGGACAGACAATATGACTATATTTTAGATTTTATCAAATCATAAACACTAAATTATAATTTTTTCTTAACTGTATAAATTAAATTCTAAATTTTTAAATCACAAAAATTAAATACTAACTTTTTCTCAAACTATCGTATCAAATTTATAATTTATTAACCACCACTGAAGTATGGTGTTTGTAACAATTAAGTCTTCAACTTTCAATTTGAGCAATTATTTCACCTAAAGTTTGAAAAGTGTTGCTATTAACACGTTTAAGTTAATTTTAAGAGATTTTCACATGTGTGATTGCTCAAGTTGAAAATTTAAGAACTTAATTATTACAAATA
>JBBMEG010000009.1:10161839-10177563 GCA_037832605.1 Cyclanthera cordifolia | reverse complement strand
TAAATATGAGTCACAATTTATTTTATTTTGATACAAAAGAAAAAGAAAATAGAATGTGGTTACATTGGCATCAATATTTAGACGTGACCCAAATATTTGTGTTTACGAAAATAACATTTTTTATTCAAATATAAAAATAAAAGAAAAAAAAATTAAAAACAAAAAAAAAAACTTTATCGCGAGAAATATTCAGTAATCAAATAGTCTGCAACTGCAACATTTTTGCTTCAAGTCGCCATTGCTGGAAGCAGTAGAGATAATGTAACGAATGACATTGGAATCAAAGATTATTTCTCTAGGGCTTGAACACGATCCAACCCGAAGCTTTCGCGAAGCTCAATTCAGCTTTCCACTCCATTTTCTTGGAGCAAGGTCAGTAAAGATAGATCAACTTCGACTTAATCTTCTCGAAACTTTTAAACCTATCTTTTTCTGTGTTTGGCTTCGTAATAGCTCTTTTTAAGTTCTCGCCAAATGCTTATAGATTTAATCTTACCAAGAAGAATTGATTCTGGGTTCATTTTTCCCCTAGTTAGGTAACGAGTCTCATTTTCTACTCTACACTTACAGAAGCTTTGATTATTTGTTTTCTTTTCACAGGATTATGATAATTGTAGTCTTCCCTAACTGGGATTAGCTTAATTTCTTAGTTTGAAGTTCATTTGTGTAAACACACCGAGTTTTCAAGGTTTTTGTGCTTATTGAATTGACTATTATGGAGTCTTTGTTACCTCTCTGCAAACTCTGTCACATTGAAACTCGAAGATTGTTATTTGTGGTGGGGGTAGTGGCGTTTACTTATGTACTATTTCAATCTCTGTTACTTCCTTATGGGGATGCTCTTCGGTCTCTACTTCCTGATGATGGGATTCAAAGATATGATCAATATAACATCCAGACGGGGCAAACTTCAGCCAAATTAACAGTGGTTCGCAACCCTCTTACGGTTATGGATTTGGATAATGTTTCTTCTACTTCCACTGAGAACGCTGATGATTCTATGCTTACTAGCGAAGGGAAGTATGTTAAAGAGGGGGAAAGCCATAGAGATGGGCATGAACTATCTGCTAGCAGAATTTACGATGTTGGTTTTGAATCTGGAAAGATCGTTCAGAAAAATGGTAACTTGGAATCGGATGGTACTATGAATAGAGTGAATAATTCTATTCTTCGTGTGGATGGCGAGTCAAGTTTTGATTTCTCATTAGAGCAGTTTGTGAAACCAAACGAGGCTATCACTTCAGGGAATGAGTTAGAAGAATTTGTTGCTATAGATTTGGATTTTGGTGAGTTAGAAGAATTTAAAAACTCATCACTACAAAAGGCTGAGGATACAGATGTAACTTTCAATTCTTCAACCGTCATGCTACAGATCCCAGCTTCACCTGTTAATACATCTCATTCAGAGCACTTGATATCAAGTACAAGGTCTTCGGTCTCAGAAACCAATTCTAAAAGCACAACTAAAAAGAAGAAGATGAAGAGTGAAATGCCACCAAAGTCAATAACGTCACTTGAAGAGATGAATAGAATTTTATTGCGTCACCGCAGGTCATCTCGTGCAATGGTATGGATGCTTGTGTTAGTTTTGAGTTATTGGTTTGATGATCATACATTAGGTTGGTTATCCATAAACAAATAAAGATTATATATTAGGTTGGATGTTTACCTTGTTCTGCTTTATGTAGAGACCAAAGAGATCCTCTGTGCGTGATCAGGAAATTTTTTCAGCCAAATCCCAGATTGAGAAAGCTGCTGGCATAAATGACCCAGAACTATACGCTCCTTTGTTTCGTAATGTTTCCATGTTTAAAAGGTAAAGCCAACACTAGTATTTTATTGCATTATTCATAGTATTGAAGTGACATTTCCATGTACAACCTCAGGTCCATGGGGTTTGGTTTTAAGGAAAACAAGTTGAAAAATACAACCACGTGAGAGACCATCATGGTTGATCTAGCAGTCGAGAAGAGTCATGTAAATAATGAAGGGCTTAGAGAGAAATAGTTTCAAGTCATTGTGTCTATCTACCTAGAAGATCCTATAAGTTACCTTAGCAACCAAAAGTAGTGGGGATAGGTAGTCCAACTCCCATAAGATTAGGGTGCATGCAAGCGGACCTGAATACAAAGGAATATTAAAAATAACCGTGTGGGGCTTTCACAATCTGCTTAATAATCCTGCTATGTTATAAAACTGATCAGCATCCTTTTTTTTTTTCAAAATAAAATGATTATAAGCATCTTTTTTTTCTCCTCACTGTATATTATATTTAATCAAATTTTGCCATTAGGTTTGGTGGAATTGATACATGTAGCACACATAGCATTAGCCATGTGTTAAGTTTGTTCAACTTAACAGCCAATTTTAAATCGTGGGTTAAATGGGGCCAAGAATAAACCAAAGAGTTCTTAAAACCATTTTTTATTGTTTGTATATTTTGCTATCCTCTAAGTATAGTCATATCTTTTAGAGGTTATTTTCATGCTTTCAGTTATACTTGGGGGAAATTTGTTAGAATGAACAGAAGAATTATTTAAGAAATAAAGTACTTAATGGCATATTCCCTTCAAAACATAATAATTTGTATCATATCTAAAATTCAGATGGAATGCATTATTAGTCTGCTGATAACAGTGCACTTAATTTGTTTACTGTGCTGATTCGTTGCTGGCCAAGTTATCTGATCATTTGGCTATCTACGCTGTCCCTTTATTTTTAAAACATAAAAAGTAGTTTTGACCAAAAATAGAAAGTCAATCACGCCATCGTAGAGGTCTAATTAAAACTATTTCTCTATGATTTCAGGAGTTATGAACTCATGGAGCGTACACTCAAAATCTATGTCTATAGGGATGGGAAAAAGCCCATCTTTCATCAACCAATACTGAAGGGGTTATATGCCTCAGAAGGATGGTTCATGAAACTGATGGAGGGAAATAAACGTTTTGTTGTTAAGGATCCTCGGAAGGCTCACTTATTTTATATGCCATTTAGTTCTCGAATGTTGGAGTACACCCTCTACGTGCGTAATTCTCATAATAGGACAAATTTACGTCAATTTTTGAAGGAATACGCAGAAAATATTGCAGCCAAGTATCCATACTGGAACAGAACTGGTGGTGCAGATCATTTTCTTGTTGCATGCCATGATTGGGTACATCCCCTGAAACTGTCACTGTTTTTTCCTTTCAATTGCTTATGAAATTTGGACTATATTTAGATAAATTGTCATGAGTTCTAGAAAAAAGAAAGTGAGTTTGGTTACCTGGCATTCGCATATGAATTCATCAAGTCACTTCAGTAACATGCTTATGATGCAATTCCTCTAGTTATTTGAATTATGGTTCAATGGAACATCAATGTTGTAATTAAAATGAAACAGCAACCGAAGAAAAATAGAGAGAAAGTAAGATAGAAACACACAAATTTATGTGGTTCACTAATGATGGGTTAGTTATGTCTATGGACAGATGTGAGAACTATTTTATTAAGGTGATAAATAATACAAAATGTTGGTCAAAGGGAGTTGGGGTTTTATGAGAGTTTATTAGTGCACTCTCATAAAATCCTAATACAACATATGACCCAAATACATAAAAGTTCAAATAAGAAAACATAAACTCAATTACATATTTCAGCACGCCCCGAGCCCTCACTGGGATGTCGCCTTTGGACCAATTAAGTAATCTTGGGGCATCATAGTTCTAGACATGTCAATAATCACGGTGTGCTTAATTTCTCATCAGCTTGTTTCAACCAATCAGATAGTCTTTTCTTATCTTTCATAGATCATATTGCACACAAGATTGAACAATACACTAAAGTCAACATAATTTTTTGCTTATAGGCTCCTTATGAAACAAGGCATCACATGGAACACTGTATTAAAGCACTTTGCAATGCTGATGTAACAGCTGGCTTCAAAATTGGGAGAGATGTATCTCTTCCAGAAACTTATGTGCGATCCGGGAGGAATCCTCTTCGAGACCTTGGAGGAAAACCTGCTTCACAGAGGCACATTCTTGCCTTTTATGCTGGAAATATGCATGGTTATGTACGTCCAATCCTACTGAAGTACTGGAAAGACAAAAACCCTGATATGAAGATCTTCGGTCCAATGCCTCCTGGTGTAGCAAGCAAAATGAATTACATTCAGCACATGAAGAGCAGCAAATACTGCATCTGCCCAAAGGGTTATGAGGTCAATAGTCCTCGGGTCGTGGAAGCCATCTTTTATGAGTGCGTACCTGTGATCATATCAGACAATTTCGTGCCACCATTTTTTGAGGTGTTGGATTGGGAAGCATTCTCAGTCATTATCGCAGAAAAAGACATTCCCCATTTAGAAGACATACTTCTTTCAATACCAAACGCCAGATATCTCGAGATGCAACTCCGAGTTAGGAAAGTACAGAAGCACTTTCTCTGGCATGCCAAGCCCTTGAAGTATGATCTTTTCCATATGACCCTTCATTCGATTTGGTATAACAGAGTTTTTCAGATTAAGCTCAGATAAAACGTTGGAAATGCCCCCATTGAAGATATTAAGGAAATCCATGAAACTGTAAAATAACTGCTCAAAGCAAAATTACTTACTTTCTCAGGCTTTTGCAGTTTCTCTTTGGGAAAAGCTTTCTTTCAACCTTGATATGATCGTGGCAAGAACCTTGAAAATACATTGCAATTGTGGCACTGTTCTTGTATTGTATATACATTCCAGTTTTTCCTTGTTCCTTTTGTAAAACTAAACTATGATTATTTGTGAATATTGCAGTAGAAACTCTCTGATTTCCTTTCAGCAACCTTGGCTTTGAAACTTCAGGTTTCAAATCATACAACCTATGTCTGGTCAACGTAGAAAGCTATGATAATTTGTGAATATTGCAGTAGAAACTCTGATTCCTTTCAGCAACCTCTGCATCTGGCTGTGAGACTTTGCGCTGTGGCGCTCGTCCTCCATTTCCTGGACCACGATGGGGGAAGGTATTACTCTTTCAGTCATCATTAACCACATCATCCAAAGCACGTTTTCACTCCCTGGTTCTAGTCCTTCACTTGAAGAGAGAGACCAGTTGAGATGCAAACAAAGTGTCTCACATTAGTTAGAGAAAGAGAAGATCATGGGTATATACGTAATGACAATCATATCCATTGATATAAGACTTTTTGGATGAAACAAAAATCTAAGCTACGAGGGCATCTGCTCAAAGTAGACAATATCATATTTATGTAGAAATTCGGGTAGGATTGTCATCCGTATCAAGATCCACCTTCAAAAACTGTATTCTCGGGATCACAAAGCTTCCTATGAAGAACACGGGCAACCTGCAATGGCTGATGATGCTAATGAACATCAACAAAGGGACCCTGATTATCAGATATTTATGATCTTCCACAGGGGTCTACTACACTTGTGAAACTTCAGATGATCATACAGGTATCAAAAATAAACTAGAATTAAAATAGTTATCATGGGCCCCTCTGGATTTAGTGATATATGATTACAAAATGGCAAGATCTTTTTATTTTTGTTTTGATGAAAGTTGCAAAGTTAGTTCTTCTGAATTTATGGTGTTATATAATGATGGGTTGATCATGTTCTTTCTTCTTGGTCCTTTCTAGTTCTTGTCTTCAATACACATCACTTCTTTTCTCATTAGTCCTTAATAAATTTTGACAGATTTGAAGTGTCCCCATTGCATTAAAAGATGGGAACTTGCCAGCCTACCAGAGGATATCCACCATTATTGAAGAAGGTGAATTTGAATTCCAAGCAACGGTTATTTACTTTTTTTTTTTTGGGATAGACAAAAGTTATTTACTTTGTTCTCAATGATTCTGATGAAAAAATCTCTCTCGATCTTTTCTTTTAACTGCAAAGGACCAAAACTTTGGGTTGGTGCTTTTGACTGCGACGGCTCTTGCAGCCCCATTTTGTGGTAAATAAATGCACAATTGACTCTTGAGCTAACGTACTTTTTACTATTTGACGTATTTGCATAATCCACAAGTAAAATGGTAGGCTGAAATATAAATTTATTAGTTTAGTCCATTATTGTAAATGCTAAAATTTAGTTCATATGGTTTTAAGCTAAGCAGGGTGTCCTATCTCTAGTATCAAGATACATGGTAGACCGGAAGAAAAATTGGGGCGTGCCTCGAAAATTAATCTAGAGGATGGCTCAAACCTGGAATCCATAAGGGAGCACACTCCAAAACCCCGACACTCAACCACTCCACGGTCACTAGAACAATTTATCCTTAGTTTCCCTATGGTACAATTTAGCGTTACGTTGAACTCAAAATTAGTCTTTAGTATTTGATAACATTTTAAAATTAGTCCATATAATTACTAATTGTTGGCGAATCAATTACTCTTCGTGAAAGTAATTATCAATGTATAAAGCCAACAAAAAATAATAAGTCAATGGCATTAGTGTAAAGTTGATGACTAAGGGGCCACAAGCTCTCGTCTCTCCACTTCTAATATTGTAACCTAAAAAAAAAATCAATGTAAAAATGATGTCATTTTTGTTTCCAAATAGTCACTTAAACATATGGTCATTATTGTTGCATAGTCAATTTTAATATATTTAATTCAAAAAAAAACATTTTAGTAATTAAATTTGGGATATAATTTTAATTTGGGTCTTAAGTTTCGAAATTATTGATAATGATTATTTTTAGTTAACACAATCGTGAATAAAATGATAAACTAATTTTAAATTTCAATATATTAATTATGTGATTATTTTAGTTTTGATGTAAATTTAAGTTTTAAAATAAATATACAAGTAAATTAAAAAAATATTAGAGATAAAAATGTTCACTTTAAAAATACAAGACCGAATCAAAACTAGATATCAAAAACTGTTTTTTTTTTCAATATTTAATTTGTCCACCATTACAAACTGAAAACATTATTTTTATAGGGCTAATTTTATTTTATTTTTTTAAATTTTTTATTTCTAGTTATACATTCTAAAAGATAGCTTTTGAAACAAAGTTTCTTTCAACTAAATAAATCAGATTTATAATTTATTTACTAAAATTGTAATATCAAAACATTGTTGTTGTTTACAAAAGGGTCAATGACGTTGTTGTTTTATTGTTCGATGTTAATCAAGTTCAACACCTACGTCACAGGTTCGGAAATGGGTATTGTTCACCTCCTTCAATTTGTACTTAAAAACACACACACACGCACAACGGGTTAGTTGCTTTCTGGTTGTAAATAATTGGTTGGTCCATTCTGACTACAACATCATTTTCTTGTAAATGTTTACCATATTCAGTAAATACGTTTTTGATATTTTTGTGTATATAAAATAAAATAAAATAAAATAAAATACACACAGACATATAATATATATAGATAGAAAGACAAATACATTTTTGAGTGTTAGATTACAAAATAAAGAAAATTTCACTTTATAAGTTCCATGTTTATAGGTTGGTTTAGTGATAATTTAGGTAGTGAAATTGAAAGGTGAAAGGACGTTGGAACAACAAGGTCAAACCCTACCATAAACAATGACATTTCAGTCTCTAGAAGCTTTCGTAATCTATATCTAAACTAGTTGAAATAAGTTTTCATTTTTTAAATTATTACAATAATTGGAAATGGAAGATTCGAATCTCAAGTTTGTTATTAACACACGTTATTCAAAAAAATTGGATAGTAAATGTATATTTAAAGCGGTGGGATGGAATGGGAAGGGATTCCTTGATCTCGTGGGCCTGTCGAGTTTCTATCATTCATTAATTTATTTTTATTTTTATTTTTATTTTATCGATTTTCTTTCGTTCCTTTTCCTTCCCGATGTAACCTAAATGTCTAAGATGATGAATTTGTAACTAAATGGTTATTAAGATATAATATGTTGCTAGAAGATTTATAAGAATTTCGTCGCCTTAGGCTAAGGGAACGAAAAAAGAGGCCCAAGATTTTATAATATGTAACTTTATAGAAGATTTTTCGCTGCCTTAGCCTAATGAGATGGAGATATCACTTCCTTTTCTTTTAACAACGACGAAATTGCACTCAGTTGCCTTTGGCATCTAAAGCGATAGAAGCCGGTTTTGTCGCGTCTGATGTCAAAGGCGACGAAAGACACTTTCGTCTCCGTAGTAGTTGAAGGCGACATATAATTTGTGTTTAAAGGCGATAGAGATCTTCGATCACCTTATTGTCCAATTTTTTTTTTTAACAATGCAGATCCTATTTGTTTACAATCACCTTATTGACATCTCGACCTTTTTTCTTTGAGTAGCCACTTTCTTTTGGGACAACTCTTCAGCCATTTGTGTTCTATAGGTCTCAAATTTTTGAAAATAAAGTGTAGAAACATGCAAATAACGCAAAAGAAGCTTGTAGGATACTTTAAATTCATAATTAATCAAATTTCCTAGATCACTTTGAATCATCTCCTACAATCTTCCAGACTATGTTTTTCTTGCTAACACCGAGTACTTAGCAGGAAGTTATTTAGAAAATAAGGGAGTTGGGTAATATTTGTCAAAGGTTCAATAATTTTAGAGGTGAAGAGAACTTGTTTAACTGCAGAAGAGGTTTCTATGTATGACAGGCATATGTCGACACCTTTTAAAAAAGATGTCGGGCACATGACCGTCATCAATACTGGTGACATTGAAGACATTTGGTGACAAGCAGAAATGGTGACGGGCAGAAATCGTCACCAAAGATCTTTGGTGTCGCGCATGACGCGTGCCACTAAATCTATTCGGTGACAGTTTTTGCCTGGCGTGTGACACCAAAGGTTTATGGTGACCGTTTTTGCCCGTCACTTGTTCTTTTTGGTGACGGCGCCCGACACCAATTAGCCAGTCACCAAATCCACGTTTTTTTTTTCGTTTCTCCCCCTCCCTCAAACCCGAGACTCATCTTCTTTTTCATTTTTCCACCCTCCCTTTTTCCTTTACACATACCTCATTTTCCAAACTCTGGGCTTCGGCCTCATCCTCAGCTTTCTTTATGTGCAAAATTTTCTTTACTTCTACTTTTTTCAGCAGTCACACCCTCATTCTAGTAGCAGAATAAGTTATACAAGAAATCAATAAATAAAATTGAAAGAAGAAGTAAACAAAATAAAAGGTTCACATTTCAAGAACTTTGACATATAAATTTTCAATTCAAAGGGTATGGATACTAACAAAACTTGAACCAAGCTTAAGCAAAAAAGAAAAAGAAGTTGAATTTTGAATATTAGGGGTTGGATTATTACCAGCATTAATTTCATTCATTGCTCTCGTCTGGTCTAATATCTGAAAGAAATTATTCTGGTCCACTCTTATGCAAAAATATCTTTTCGCATAACCAATACTCCATTGCAAAATGGGTCATACTAACATGTCCCTACGACTTAGACACCCAGCCTTAGTCCATATATTGTAAATGTTTTAGTTTATTAACTTAGAACTATATCTACTTATATGTCCGCATATATATTTTTCTAAGTGTTAATCTAAATAACCATGAACATATTGCTATTTATCCAATTAATGCGATAAGACTAAATGATGTTTTTAATTTATATGCACAATTAATGAAAATAATAACATTTATTAATAATTGAAAATAGTATTAAATGACATACATTAAATGATTGGTCTTAAATTACAAATTACTAGGCCACTAGGGGCACAATCCCAAATACACAAAGGACTCTCTAAGCTAATGATTGAACCTTCTCATATAGCTCATGCTCATGTTGAGTTACTCCCAGTCTAGCTCCCAGGACGAGGATCATTTTCCCGTTTGCTAACGTGCATATAACATATGTACCTGATCTCGTCCGAGCATCGCCCTTACACAATTATATAATTCTCGGCCCGAGTTAGGGATACAACCTCTTTAGTAATGGGTGTCTGCTGCAACTCTACAATCTTCGACTATAAATACTATATTCTATAACATGAAATCACTTAAATTAAATGGATAAACTACTTTAATAGAGATATTGATCAAATTAAAATTTTAAAGAGTTGATCTTACAATTAGTTGGTTAAAATATGATTTGGGAGACCAAAACTATTGCAAGCATTTAATCACCGCCGTGCATTTCAATAGTGTGTCTGCTATATTATATATATGTTTTTTTTTTTGTTGGACCCGTTGTTGACTATACTCAAATTAATTTATTACCAACTTTTTGTGTGGGAAGCCCCCTCCTCGGGGATGCTGGCCGAAGTTGAATACCGATGTTGCGGTATGCCCTAGATCGGGGGAAGGAAAGATTGGTTGGATAGTTCAAGACTTCAAGGGGGCTCCGATTGTTGCAGGTGCCAAAGCGAGCTACAGAAATTGTAAGGTTAAGGTGCTTGAAGGAACGACGATCAAAGAAGGGCTGAAAAGTCTTTTGAATGCGTGTTCGTGGATTCCTCCGCTGCTTGTGGACTCCGATGCCATGGACGTGGTCAAGGTGTTGGTGGGAGAGGACTCAGATATCTCTGAGTTTAACAATATTGTTGTTGATTTAGGTCTTTGTCTAATTGTATTGGAGACGTGTTTTATTTCCATTGTAATACAATTTGTAATAGGGTGGCGGACTTGTTAGCCAAAAACCTTTCTGAGCCTTCTGTGGTGTGGAACTTTTACCCTTCGTCGTTGGATGCTAGGACTTTTTTTGGAGGGGGTTCTCTACGGAAGATTGTATTCGTTGTTTCTTTGCTGATTAATTTGAAGAGATATTTTTCTTTAAAAAAAAAAAAAATTATTACCAACTTTTTCTCTCTATTTGTTTTTTACTTCCTATTTAAAACTATTTGATTAAGACTATACAATATAATAACTCGTCATTTTTTTAAATAATCTTCAAAAAATATCACCTTCTTATGATTTATTATGTTTGTTTTTTTTTTCTCTCTCAGTAACTCTTTAGAAAATCCTGCTTTTCTTACTGCTTACTGGCATTTCTCCTTAATTATCAAAAAAAAAAAAAAACGACAAAAAAAACGACAAAACATTTCCCTAAACAAATAGTATTTCCCCATTTGTTGCATATATAGTGTTTATTTTTTTTTAAATAGTCTTTATTATTATTTTTTTTTGGAAGAAATAGATTTTTATATTTATCATTTACTTTCTTATTTATTTATTTTTTTTTAGTACAAATTGGAAAAGTGAGACCATAAACCCTACTACGATTCAAATGAGACATGAATCAATGATCGAGTGAATGTTAAAACATCATTAACGGTATGCATGCTAGAATATTATAAACTCTGACGTTGATTTTTTTTTTTTTAAGTACAAATTAGGAACCACTGATCGAGTGGATGCTAATGCATCTCTAGTGCCAGTTGAGATGCATAAATTAAAATTGAGTGTTGTAAAATGTTAGAAATAAAGTATAGCTAGAATACAATTACAAACTCTTGTGTTGATATTTAATTAGTAGAATTTATATTTAGTTTCTATAATTCAAAATCAAGTACGGTTATTTATTACTATGCTTTTAATTAGACTAATTTTAAATTCGAATAAATTGATGAATTTGATATTGATATTAAATGTTATATATTTTTAAAAAAATATGTACAAAAATAAATTAACAAAACATAAATAAACTAAAATTGAGTGCTGTGAAATGTTAGAAATAAAAATATGTAATATTAAAATATAGAGATAATTGAAACAACATTAAGAAAAATGCAGAAAATGGGAAAATAAACAAAGAAATGTTGAAATTATATATATATATATAAAATATAAATAAATGCCATTTTCTTAACAGATTTTTAGAAACAAGAAACTAAAAGCAAAAACCATCAACAACCAAACTTAAAATGTTGAAACAAAATAATAGTCCATTTAAAATAATTTTTTTTATGTATTAAAATAACAAACTATCATGTTTTTGGTGATAAAACTAAGGTAAATATTTAAAATAATTTTGAAGCAATGATTACATAAATTTTTGTAGAATAAATTATTGTACGAAAATAGTAGGCTAAGTCTAAGTTTGAAAATAAATATGAGTATATAATTAGGCACCCATGACAGAAATGAGAAACTTATAAAAATCAAACCAATATAAGAATGTGCATTGAATTTAGTACAAAAATGTGACAAAGTGTGGTATAGGATAAGTAACAACTCCCATTATTGATGGTTAAATTAAGTTTTAAAACATGGACATTAGTAAGATTTTTATATAGTTTTAACGTTTAGTTTTCAAATTTTCTACTTTAATTATTTATTTGATGTTTCTATTACTTATTTAAGATAAAATATTGGAGATGTGATTTCAGTTCGATTTTTATGGTTTTATGTCAGACAACTGAATCAATATCTTTGATTTTCAATGTAGCTTGAGTCTAAATCTATGTTCAATAAACGATAAAATGATTGATTTGATTTGACTACTGATTAATTCATAGATGTGATGTTAGTGAATCTCTAATATCAGCTGAGTTATTGTGTAACGATCATGCTTGTCTAGTGCGTGGTACGTGTGGTCACATGCACCATTAAACCTATTTTTATCCTGCTTTCATAGTTTCGAACTTACTTTTCATGTCGTTGTTATATGATGAATGCAATCTAGTTGATGTGGTTCTTGTTGTATTTTGTCATATACCAAGGACGAAATGTATTTCAAAGTCTTATTTCTCTTTTTTTTTTTTTTTTTCAAAAACCTTTTCACGAGACTCATGAGAGAGGTTGTACTGACTCTGCCACCCCACTTTGTGTTTTCGTTTTGTGACATACTCACTAGATTAGAGCAATGCTATACGATCGCATTGCAAGTCTCCAAGCAAAGTTAGACTGTGATATTATGCTCGCTTTAACACTCTTAATTTAATATTTAACGCTCAATTTAATTTAACTTAATTATAATCTCAGCTTCAAAACCAACCCCTAAAACATTTAGATTTGACCAGTAAAAAAAAACACACCCGGAAGAATTAGAATGAATATCTTCCTTCGAACACAAATATGCCAATTAAAAAATGTAATTTAAATCAAAATTTCATCACTTTTATCCAAATTTTGAACCACCAAAAAAAAAAAAAATAATAAATAAATAAATAACAAGAAGAAGAAGAGAGTTAGAAGACAAAAAATAGCCTTGCAGTGTAGCAACACATTTCCAATAATTCTTTTAGGTAAGGAATGTAACAAATATAATTAATGCCATTTTTTTTAAATCATTAATGCGATACATTTATTGATATTATTACTCTCAAACTCAAAATAATAAATATATATATATATATTTTTTTTTTTTTTTTCTTTTATTATTACACTCACCATTGTAACAACCAAACTCATTAAATTATTATCTTGCCCATTCCATCAATCTCCCAAAATAATATCTAAAAAAAAAAAACATAAAGCGTGCACAGTGTGACATGCCTGTTCAATCTCGTTTCATCATGTTTTTATGTTATTTAATCATTATCATATGTTAGGATAGTTTCGTTCATTTTATTATAAGTATTGATTTCTCGTCATTTTCATATGTAATTATGTGCCAAATATGTATTATAGTGGTATGACTTTTGAAGTTTTCTTCCCGCCAATTTATATGTTGAATACAATATAGTTTGATATTTTCATATAGCCTTTAAAGAAAAAACGTATTTTCAAACCTTCTTTCTCCCTTTTTCTAAAACTTTTTCACGATACTCGTATCAAAAGTTGCACCAGTTGTGTCACCTGTTTCACGTTATCATTTTGCTGACTTGCTCGCCGGGTTGGAGCAAGTGTCGCACAGTCACCATTCCGCTGCCTCTGAAGTGCGACTGTGATACATAGTTCAGCTGACACTATGATGTATTAATATTCATTCGATCAGTATTTGTGTCCTCGTTGTGTCATCTATATATGGTTTGTTGTCTTCTTCTCCACCTTGTACTAAAAAAAAAAAAAAAAAATCTCCCAAAATAAAATTATCCCTTTAAAAATTTTATTAAAAAAATAAAAAAGAAAATCCGGGAATTGTCACACACGACTGATCCAGCCTGTCTGAGTTCACCTATGTGTACCTTCACCGTCCTTCCCTTTTAACCAATATTATATTTCATTTTTCAATAATTCTGTAAAAACAATGTAAATTATAAATTAAAATTAAAATTAAAAACTATAAATTTAAGAAATAGTTAATATTATAAGTTTTATTTTTTTATTTTTTTAACTGTGTTCAGAGGTAGAAGTTTTGAACCTGTTAACCTGTTATTTACTAAATTATTTTTTGGCTACCCATAACAAACTAATCAAATTTAAGAAATATGATTTTATTTGTTCAATTAATTACTTAAATATTTTTTTCATCATGAAGAGCAAGGACTATCTTTTAAATTTTATTAAATAATAGAAATTAAATTCTTGAACTATCAAAAGTACTACTGTTTAACGATAAGGAATTATAATTAAAAAAAGTAAAGAAATCTCTGGTCGAGTCGTGGAAACCCACCAAATTAAATTTATTGATTATTCTAATTCAAACTTATAAAAATAGTGGAACGAGTCGAATAACAATGAGCTATGAATTAATTTCTTTGAAAATAAATAAAACGGGGTTTTGGTATCTTGAATGAAATCATAAATAAAATCATAAAAATAAATAAAATAAACAATTTACTAAAAACTTCGGTAAGGTTTAGTTTAATCCAATTATAATAATAATTGATCATAGACTAACACAATCAATTTATTTTTCTTGAATTGAATGAATTAGTCTACCTATTTGGAAAAATCACAATAAGTCATTATTATTATTCAATCAATTTGGGACAATAACGTTCCATATCAACTAAATAATAGCATTAAAATTAATGAGAATGACTAAATCAACATCAATTAACACTACAAATTAATTAATTTTATTTCTTTGTTTACCTAACGTATATCATGCAAGCTATGTAATTTGGAAAAGCCACAATCACAGACACATGAGTCGATCTATTGCTATAAATTAACAATGAAATAATATAATATCACAAAATCATGTATAGCATAGATGAATTGATAATAAACTAAGACGTCAATTTAATTTATCAAAAATTGGCCACAAATAAATACAAAAAACAAATAATCCTTCGAATCAAAATAAATATTGAATTTTTTTCATTTTTTTATATTTTCAATATTTTCTTTCATTTTTTTTTTCATTTTTTCTAAATTCAAATAAAAAATCTATATTTAAACTTATTTTTCCAATATTTTTAGCAATTCACCACATAGATTAAATAGGTAAAAGTACTCACAATTAATTACAATATTTAATCAAATATAGAAAAATAAGATTCAATAAATATAATTAATTTGAACCTATCAATCTACTAAGATTATAATATAGATGAACTATTCCTCTCATTGACATTTGTTTTTAGATGGATGTCCATACTTAATATGATATCCGAGATTATATACTTAAACTTAAACGGGTAATTGATCCAAAAAGATGAAATTGAGATTTGATTCAAGATTTTATGAACTTAAAAAAAGTATCATCCGGAGGAGAAATGTTAAGAAAATATCCATTATTAAAAAAGTAAGAAAATATCTTATTGTTTATAAGATATGTGGCGGACTACATTTTTCATTACTAATTGATTTTGAGATATCCACACTTTTTAATACTTTAAAGCATCATCAACAACATCAATTCCTTTCATGAGGAAAAAAGTGCGATTTTTTCCCTGAATCTACCGGTCAAACTCATTCTTGAGCAAATATCTTGAAAAGCATATT
>JBBMEG010000009.1:10149460-10161739 GCA_037832605.1 Cyclanthera cordifolia | reverse complement strand
TATTTATATTTAGTTACAGTGAGGAACTCAATCCCATAACAATCGTGGTGTGTACATTAATATGTTAGGTGCTTTTATTGGTCATATAATCATCACATACTTTAATGATTTTTTTAAGTTTTATTTAATAGAAATTGTACGGAAAGGTTGATGGCGTAATTGTTTCATTATTTGAAGTTAATTTAGTTCACGTCACAGATTTAATCTTAAAAATTGATAATTGGTTGTGTATAAGTTTTATGGTCTCCCCCAATTTGTACTAAAAACAAAAATTGTAATTTAAATTTTAAAATACGTTTATTAGGCATTTAAAGTTTAGGCCACGTTTATATTCCCTTGGTTTTGTTTTTTTCTTTTGAAATTAAATTTATGAAAGCTACCTATTTCTGTGTACAAAATTCTGAAACTTGCACATTAAACATTATTCTGTCTAATAATTATTGTTTTTTTTCCCTAAAAATTAATAATTTCACCATGTTTTTTATGTTTAAATAAATAGAATTATGGTATAAGTTTAATTTGGTTAAAACATATGAGATTTTTAAATATTTGAAGATGAAATTAAGAATAGTCTAGGTATCTTTTATATTATATTATAGCCCACAAAATTCACGAGGCGGGATAGAGACGGAAATGATTTTACAGTTATCCTCGTTATCCATTTTAATTTTCATCTCCAAAAAAATAGTCATTAATTTTTGCGGGAAACGAGGAGAAGATTCCCAGCGATGAATGAATGTGTATCGGGTTTTCGACATGATTTATTTTCCATTTAATTACATTATTTATTTTCATTACAAACTTTCTAAATCTTAATTTAATTCACTCAATTTAATATATATATATATATATATTTAATAGTTAAGATAAATATTTATTAATTTCAATTAGATAGTTAATTACGTAGAAAAATATTAAATGAAAAATATAATATATAAATGAGACGGGAACGACCATTTAGCTGGCGAAGAATTTTTTATCCTACCCAACTCAACCAATAGGGTAGGGACCCATAGAAAAAAGAAACCCACTAATACACATAAATTTCTTAAATAGAAAATGGAGAACTTAAAAAAGAATAAATATAATAATTTTTTGAACAGAGAAAAAAGCAAACAAATGCATTGAATTTGTACATAAATGAAGAAAAAAAATGTTGGTGTACTGGTATAGGATAAATAATAACCCTAATTATTGATGGTTTAAAAGACTAAAAAGAAACAGTCACAAAGGTAAAGTAAATGAGAGTTCATTTAACAACCCTATTTAATTTAATAATAATGTGTTTTTAGTGGAAAATTTAATAATGGTGTGAGATTAATTACTATCACCACAATTAGAATAATTTCTGATCATATTCTTGACAATAATTAACAAATTATAAAAGGAAAATTGCAAATATAAACTGATTATAAAATATTTATATTCATAACTATTAATAAATTTTGATATCGTACTACTCATTAATACAAGTATATTGTAATATAAATAATTATTAATTAATAATATTATTAACAAAAATAAATATGCGACATTTAAATAGATCTCTCCTTACTAGTAATCTCATCAGTGAAGTTAGTTCCAGTACAAATACTGACAATACAAATTTAAAAGTAGGTTTGAAAGATATATTATATACATAATGCTAAAATGATTAATTCCAAATCTATATCAAGAATTAGTATCTCAAAGAATATTCTTCTTCAAACATTAAAAGGAAATTGTAATTAAAAAAAAAAAAATTAAATCCAATTACTGAAGATAATAAGGACCTTACACAAATTTACAATATAGTAACACATTTGCAATAATTCTTGTAGGTAAGTAAATATAACAAGTATCATTATTGGCATACACACATTTCCAATAATTTATTTGAGTATTTATGAAAAATGTTTATTATTATTACTTTCAACATTGTAACAACCCAACACATTTAACATTATTATGTTGCCCATTCCATCAATCTCCCAATTATCTCTCTTTAATTTTTCATTTATTAATTTTTATTTTAATAAAACCTAAAATTGTCCCACACCACTAATCCAGCCTGTAAACTCTTTGTACCTTCACCGTCCTTCACCTCTTGCTAATATTATATTTCCCTTTTTTTTTTTCGTAATAGAAAAAAATAATTAGAGTTTGTTAAAATTAATATATTAAATTTTTAATTTGATCATTTTTCTTTTTGATAAATATGATCAATTGACTCTCTTAAACTTAGTTATACATTGTAATTACATCCTTAAGTTTTCATTTTGATTATATAATCTTAATCTTGTTGAGTATAATACATCCCAAAAATGAATGTGCAATTGTCCATAACTATTTATTTGTGGTGTCCATTTATTCTAATCATTTACACAAAATGGTGATAACTTAACTTAGGATAATTTAGATTCATTTGATTTTTTTTTTTTTTTTTGAAATTTAAGTTTAGATATTATTTTATTTTCATTATTTTGATATCTAATTTTATTTATGTTTTCAAAACCAGATTAATATTTGAAAGATAAAAAAAAATAATTTAAATACTTATTTTTGTTTTATAAAATTTGATTGGATTTCATTTTTTTTTTTTAGAATATGAAATAACATAGAGAGAATTTAAGTAAATACAAATTTTAATTTTAAAAAATAAAATAAAATAAAATAAAATCATTTTTTTTCTTGTTTCCTTCCTATGGAGGTGAGCAGAAAATGGTGTATTATTTTGCAAATAATTATTAAATTAAATAGAAATTGAATAAGTGGTAAATATTCATACACAGATATTAGGGTGTTTCTAATAAATATTGGGTTAAGAACGTATTACTGAACTGTATTGCCTCTAAATAATCTAACCAACATGTCATCAATCCTTTTGATTTAAAATTTTGTTTAGTGTTACAATAAAATTTTTTTGTTTGTTTGTTTGTTTTTCTCCCGAAACTAAAAAAATAAATAATAAGAAAATATAATATTTCTTAAGCTCCAAATACTAAAGTACCTTAACGCCTCCATTATACCATTATATATTTTGATTAATAATTATCTTGATTTTTATTTATAAATTGCACAAATTTTAATTTTTGTTGTTTATAATTAATAATTAAGGTGGAAATTATAACTCATGCTCTCTTGTATATTAATATCTTTGAGCTACTATTTTAATTCACCATAAAATTAAGATAAAAAATGTTCAACCTAATTTTGTTAAACCGTATTAAATTTATAATATTTCAAACTATACTTGCCATTAGCATAATCTTTTTTTTTTTTTTTAATGAAGAACAAAAAAAATTGATCATTTTTAGTCAAGATGATATAAATCAGGATCATTTTTTATCGTTTATTTTGTAATTGTTACTTATATCTATATAAGTAACTATTACAATTTAATGTATGTGTTTTAAATAGATTTAATTAGCTAGTGATTAATTAATACATTTAGTTTATAAAAATATATATACATAAAAAATAATATGATAATTTCTTATAGAAATATTAATTTTGTTTAACCATTTAACTTTAAAAAATCTAAAACTAAAAATATTAGTTTTATAATTGTACTATATCAAATGAAACATAAAATAAAAATTGTTTGATTTTATTTTATTAAAATTTAAAACTTAAAGATAAAAATAATATTTGATTTTTGAGGAAAAAAAACTGTTCAAACATATTTTTTGAATTTCTCATTTGAAAAAAAAAAAACCATTCATCCAATATCAAAATTTTTTATTTCATTAAATAAAAAACAATAACAAAGAAACAAAATGATTATAAAAAGAGTTTTATTTTTGTGATTTGGGAAAACTAGAATGATGTGTAAGGTGTAATAATATCTATAAAAAAATAATTTTAGTCATTTATGATAGATAAAATATTCATTCATAGATCAATCGTAAAAGTGGAGTACTTAAATCATTGGTTAGACAAAGTAATATAATTACTTAGTACTTAATTTAATCAATTGCAAATAATATAAACAACTTTTGAAGTTTATCAAATTATAATGAGCAGGTTGTAGTTTTTTAAATTATAAAGAATAAATTCTTAACTTTGCTTAAATTATATAGTTCAAGATTAAATTATAATTTAAAATCAACGTGATGGAATGTGTGTGTCTCTCTTCTGCCAATGTTGAGAAGAAAAGCTTCATTCTTAGACTATGTGAATTGTGAAAAATTTACAGAAGTTCTTCTAGCGAGCAAGTGAGGGTATCACAGGGTGTATTTCTGGCCAAGGCATGGGCATGAGCAGTTTCTCAGCTCCACCATGAGCGATATGATGACTCTTTCAGAGTTTATTTGGGGAGCTCCATAGAGCATGTGTGGAGTTTTGAAGGGGATCAAATGCATGGATGATGGAAAACGATATATGGACCATAATCGAGGAAGGGTAAAGAGCAGGAGAAAGCTTGTTGGCCATTTGATAAGGCTATTTTAGTGTTTACTTTGTTTAGAGTCTGGACTTCTGATTTTATTTTTAGTTCATGGTATCATGGTTAGTTTATTAGTTCAGTCTACATTAAAATTAGTTGATAAAGACTGCTGATCTTCAGTGGTTAGTTTCGTCATTTTAGGGTATTGTTCAATCTATTTTACAATTGATGTTCCATTCCTTTAGTTTTTTAGTTCAGTCTGATTCGATCCATTTCGCAGCTCAGTAACCTTCATGCTCCAAGGATTACCCTTCCCTCTCAAAATGCACGTAAAGTCTACTTTTAAATGTATTGACAATATTAGTTCAACCTTCTTTAGATCTTTTAAATTCTAATATTATTAAGGCGTTGGTTTCGATCTCGCTTGTTGTTGTGCAGAATGATATTTTCTAGTGTTTTAGCCAAGTTTAGATAAAAGCTTATTTCAAATAGATGTCTTAGTTAGTAGTTCGATCTAGCTTATATATGAAATTGGAGGTATAGTTGCAGTTGTTTAATTGATGTTACTTATAAAAAAAAAAAAAAAGTAAATAGAACAATTAAAAAAACATAAGATTTTTTTCGGACAAAAGATATTAAGATCTTAATTTGCAAGAGACAAAGGAAAGATATAGGCTAGGAATGATAGGAAAGAGGGTGGTGGGTGAGAGTGTGGAAGGAGTATATTATTTTTATAATATTAAATATATAATAGAAAAAAAAGTTGATTAAAATTTCTGAGAGAAATACTCATGTACATCCGTTCGTATGATAATTTCGGTGCATCGTAATGGTACAGTGACTAATGGCATTGATGACTCCTTTTATATAAACCCTTTTAAACCCATTCGTGTAGGGGTGACTTAAAACTCCTAATACACCACGTTTCTCTCTTTCTCTCTCTAAAACCCCTCCAATTCTTAATTCTTGCAATGGCTCAGCTTTTTCGAAATGACCCTATAATTTTCAACTCTTCTTCATCGTCGTCGTCGTCGTCGTCTCCGCCGTCTCCGTCGTCGTCGGGGGAAATAAATCAGTCAGGGTCGGTGGTGACGGTGGCGGTCGAGTCGAACCGGAAACGGGCTAAACGGCCTAGGGAAAATAGCAATAGCAATAGCAACAGCAAGCATCCGGTTTTCCGTGGGGTCCGAATGAGGGCGTGGGGCAAATGGGTATCCGAAATTCGTGAGCCCCGAAAGAAGAGTCGGATCTGGCTAGGCACTTTCTCCACCGCTGAAATGGCGGCGCGTGCACACGACGTCGCCGCCTTAACCATCAAAGGCAACTCCGCCATTCTCAATTTCCCCCAACTCGCCGATCAATTCCCCCGACCCGCTTCCACCTCGCCCCGCGACGTCCAAGCCGCCGCCGCCAAAGCCGCCTCCATGGAAATCCCCACCATTCCTCCTCCACCCCCGCCACCGCCATCTCCACCGTCGTCATCTCCCTCCTCCTCCTCTTCCTCCTCCTCCTCCTCCTCTTCTTTATGTCCATCGTCGCCGGAGGAATTAAGCGAAATCGTCGAGCTGCCGAGTTTGGGAACGAGCTACGAAACGGCCGAGTCGGGAAACGAGTTTGTATTCGTCGACTCAGTGGAAGGTTGGCTTTATTCATACCCATGGTTTCACAGAGTGAATAATGTCGATGAAGAACAAGATTATGGGTTCTTTAAAGACCAGATTTCAATGGCGGATTATACCGACAATTTTATCCCTAATTCTACAAATTTCGAACCTTTCTTATGGCAACATTAAATTCCCCCAAAAAAAAAAAAAAAAAAAAAAACTTCGTTTTCCCCTTTGTGTGATTTTGTTTTTCTTCCCCCAATTCTAAATTTTGATTGTAAAACAAAACAATTTCTTCCAAATTTGAAAATCCTCTGTTTTTTCAAAAAAACAAACCCATTGATTTTGTCAATCTTTGAGGTGGGGCCCAAGCCAAATACGGGTGTTTAGTGGTTAATTAGTGAGTAATGTTTGGTTAATACGAATCAGTAATAATCGTATAAGGATTTGGGTTTTGAGGCGGAATTGAATTAATCTATCAATCAATTTCGCCTCAATCTGTTCATAATTTTTAATTTTTAATTTTTAATTTTTTTTTTTGGAGTATTAGGTTTGTGTGTAATGTTTGTATGTGCTCTAATTAAGCAGCTGATAGCTCCTTAATTTTTTTTCATGACTTTTGGAGCTTATTAATGCAATATTCCATTGTGATTCACTCTCTCTCTCTCTCTCTCTCTCTCTCTCTCTCTTTCTCTTTTCTTCATATTTTGTTTAATTTAATCGTAGAAATGGAATTTTATTGTCAATGGTCGACGTAATTCTTCTAATTGTAAGGGGACAGATGTCACATCAAAATCTCATCAGAATCAAGGGAAAAAGAAGTCTGTTCTTTTTACAAAATATATATATATATATATATTTTTTAATTCTATAATTTTAAAATGTTTGGTATTGAAAAACATGACTTTGGTGTTTATTCGGAAATTTTTATATAATTATTAAAAATGAATTTTGTAATTTAAAAAAAAAAATCTCTTACAAATAAGTTATTATTACAAATTTTTTTAATTCTTTTAAAATAATTTTTCATTTTTAATTGACGAACATGTTTGACTATAACTAAAAAAAAATAATTGTCAAAATAAATTAATGAATAATAAAAATTATCCGAGTTAAACTATGAAAATGAATCTCATTACTTTGTTCAACCTTTTTTTTCACCGCTTCAAACGCTACTTTATTTATTTTATTTTTTTTAGGACTTAATATTTTGTTATTTAGTTAGATTAAATGTTTAATCATCTTAACAAAAAAAAAAAAAAAAAAAAAGAAAGACTAGGATGTTTAACATTTATGATTTTTCATTATTGATACACATTTATGATGATTGATTTATTTTTATTTTTTTTTCAGTTTAATTTAATATTTTTTGTTAGCAACAAATAATTAAGTAAAATTATAACAAAATTAAAATCTTCTTAAATCTTAATGACCCACCCTGTTGGGGTCAAATGGAAGCTTAAGTCTAATCACTAGCCTAATTCCGGGACCAAGTTGTTAACTACATTCTTAACATAATTTTAGCAAAGTAAACTCTCCTCTAATTTTCTAATTAGCGAAATTAAAAAAAAAAAAAAAAAAACAAACAGAATTTCACATGGTTGACGCCTAGGGTTGCGTTGGATTTTCCGCAAAACGACATGACGGCAACTTCAAAATCTTAATTAATTACCATTTTCATATTTAATATATTTTAGCTAATATTTTAATACACACAAAAGTTTAACTCACTCAATAATAATAATAATAATAATAATAATAATAATACATTTTGACCACACAACCCAAAAAGGTACTAAACTTTTTTTTATAAATCCAAGATGCATTTTAATTAGGGTTCAATTAGTAAGATATAAACTAATTCTACACTAAATATCAATTGACTTTGTCAAAATAATTTATTTTTTAGAACATGTTCGGCTACGACGGGAAGAAAAATGAAGAGATAAATGAAAAAAAGTAAGTATAAATTAGTGATTAATGTGATGAAAATTGATGGACCAAACAATGAAGATAGATCATTTTTATTTTCTTCCCAACCATTTTCACCATACGAAACATACCATTAAACAAGAAATTAATATTGAATTTTTACAAGAAGATGACATTTATGAAGCATGAAAAATTAATAAATATTTGATGATATAGTGAGGTTTAATTAATTGTTGATGGGATTGAGTTATTGAATTTAAGATGTCACCATCTGAATGGCATAGAAGCTATGGAGTCTCCACACTACAATAAAAGCCCAAAATAGTGATATTGAATTCAACTACCTCAACTACCACACGAATGAAATATATTCTTCTTTTCCAATATTATAAAAATAAGTTTTATTTCTTAGTACAAATACATCTACATTAACAAGAGTAACTCTCGGAAGGGAAGTTGCAAAAATTTGGTTGCGAAGGTATGCTCCTTCAAAATCTCAAGTTTGAGACCAATGTGTAACGTTAATTTATAGTCTCTATTCTTTTGATATCTTCCGGTGACTGGTCTAAGGACGGACATGATCACCACAGTGTAATTATCCATTTAAAAAAAAAAAAAGCAATTTCAAATAAATAAAAAAAAGCAATTTGTTTTTTATTTTAGAATTTTAGTAATGTCTTTGGTCTAGAAAAATGAGAAACATATGAGTTTTAATTTCCTACTTTTATTAGTGTTGAACTAAAAAGAAATTGAATGGATAGTGATGCAGTGGTTTCATTGTTTGGTATTATTCCAGTCAATACCAATGTCATGCGTTCCATACCTCTCTATTGATAAAAATAAGGATGCTGAAATTGGTTTCATCTAACCAATTTTCTTGTAATTTATTTTTAAAAATACTTTAAAAAATAAAATAAAGGGAGCAAGAGTACACTATTCCTAGATGAAAAGAGTATTTCTAAGTACATGTAAACGTACATGAACGTTTCACCATGTCCTCTTTTTTATGCCAATTTTTCTTTTTACTGAAAATTGGTCAAATCTTGTGCTTCTTTCAAAAGTGATATCTTTTTTTATGACAGTAATGTGATTGGTTTTTTTTTTCTTATATAATCAACCAAAAGTCGATGCAAAAAAAAAAAAAAAAAAAAACCAGTTTCAGAAAACAAAAACCAATCCTCATTACAATTATTAAAAAAAAAAAAAAAACCTCATTGCATCTCCTTCTTTGCAGATGATGTCGAAGATACTGCTACTCCTCTCATAGTCAATTGATTTTGAGATGGATGCCCATACTATCTATTTTTTAATATGTATCAGAATTACAAGTTATTGACCCTCAAATATTGGGAGGACCCAAACCTAAGCCGGCAAAATACTTAAGCGGACATTTCATGATCTCAAAGAGTTGGATCCGACCCAAGCGAGTGAGCCAAATCATGTATATTTTGGGCCATAAATTCGGATCTAGTTCAAGATGACTTTCCCTAAAAATGGTGTCATATTGAGGGGCATGTTGAAGATATTGTGTGATACTCCTCTCATAGCCAATTGATTTTGAGATAGATGCCCACACTCTAGTTTCTAATATATTAGTCAATGTTATGCTTTCATTTGAGTTTCTTGGCTTCTACTTAGTCCATTGATGAATACTTTCCATAAACTCATCTGAATTATTACTTTAATCTATCATTTTAAAGTATATATATATAAATAAAGTAATAAGGAATATTAGATATTGAATTGAAACTAATATATAAAGCGAAAAATAATGAAAGAGTCGGTGTATATATTTGAAAAGCTAAAAGAGAATTGAAAATTTTGTGGCCAATCGGTAGCTTTTAACAATTATTGATAGGGTGTATGAAAACATTGGGGGATTTGAAGCATTTGTGGCTATTAAAAATTGAAACTTTGATTTTGTTTTTGGGTGGACAAGAAGTTACTTTTCATTCAATGTGTACACCCATTCCTATTGGCTTCTTCTGCCCTTCTTCTGCCCTTATGAAAGGTTTAATACCAAAATAATTGGAAGTCAAAATACCAATGGATTTGAATCTTCTTATTAAATTAACATAGCTGTTTACATGCATGTGGGAGCTTTTGCCAAGTAAGGTATGCCCCCACAATCTTGGGGTTACTATCCTTCTCTTTTTTATGCCATTGCCCTTCTCTCTCATTAATTTCTAACCTTTCATACCATACAAATTTTAAGGTTTCAAAGAATTTTGGGTCACTCCCATAAAAAAAGGGGTTTTAAGAATATTTTGAAATGACTCATAAAAGACTATAACTTTTTGGTGTGTGATAATTTTTTTTAGAAATGTCTAAAATCTTTGTGGGTTTCTTATAAAATTTACCCAAAATATATATTGTGAAGAAAATAAAATCTAGATAATATATATTTCAACAAATTTCTTTAAAAAATTTATAAAATTCATAACAACTTTTCATTCCATTAAATTTTTATTTAGTAAGATAATAAAATTGATTAAACTCAAATGTATATTGTATCGAATAAATTCATTCAAAATTAATAAATGCGAAGAAATATCTTGTTGAGAGACATATTAAGGACTCAAATATGTAAATGCCTAGATTAGATAATAATTATAGTATTAATTCATGAATATTTGTTTACACAAAAACAAGTCAAACATTTGAAGAAAGCAGCAGTTTTAAGGTTGGAACAAAGCTAATTAAGGTTCTTTAATTAGGGGGAGTGTTGACTTTATTTCATTAATTGGGATTTGAGGCAAAAAGGGTAAATTAGTGTTTTCTCTGTTCATTTTAATCATAAATTAAAAAAAAAAAAGTTAGCATTACGATGAAGTTAATCAGAAATCTAAGAACAGAGAACCATGTCATAATTGAACCAAAGGCAATCGCACGTGCTTCTCAGCTGCCGCTGTATGCGCTTTCATTAACTGCTTCTGATCTCTCTTTACTCTCATTGTCAACTAAAATCTACTTTATTTCCTTCCTTACAGATTTATTTACCTTAAATATATATATTTTTTTCCCTTAAAAATAAAACGTTTTTATTTTTTTTTTAATTTTTTTAACAATATTAATTTTGTTCATGGGAATTTTCCCATTGCAAATATTGGACAGATTTTGGTTGATTTTTAGAAACATAAGTAATTAATTATTAATTAATTTATTTTAAATGTTTTTCATGAATTTTTTGTTTATCACCCCCATAGTTTTATTTTTTGGTATTCAGTTTTCAAAGTCTCACACAGTTGAAATATGTATCATGCAATATCTCTCAAAATTTTGAATTATATGATTGAAAAATGAAGTGATGAAAGGACTAAAATTTCTTGAATTATATGCGTTGTGAGTTGTCCCAATCACATTTATGCAGAGCATAACTTTTAGTTGTAATGTTTGTATCATTGAATTTAGAAGTATGGTTATTGATGACTTACATAAATCTATAAAATTTGCTAAATAAAATAATATTAAGTGACATAAATATATCCATAGAATTCATGAAATAATGGAAAAGAACAAAGATGTAAATATAGATTTAGAGATTGTTGATACCTAAAAATTTGTAAGATATTGGAATATAATTAAAGTGGAGAGAATGCATTATATACTCATATCTACTAGATTCGAAGATATATATAAACCTAGCTTAATAAATTCTCAATTAAATTTTGAACAATCAATTTTATTTCTAGAGATCAAGGGGGTGTTTGTTTGAGTTTTAATGGAGGAGTTATTTTGAGTGTTTAGTAATAACTCGTTTGTTTGAAGGTTTTAGTAGAGTGTTTAGAAAGACGTGTTATTAATTTTTGTTTGTTTGAAAGTTTTAGTAGAGTGTTTATGAAGAAGTTATAAAACATGTATTGTTTTTGATATGACGTGACATTTATCAATATTTTAAATATATATTTTTTTTTTGTAAATATATTTGAATTTTAAAAGAGAAAAAAGAAAGTAAAAAAAAAAGCAACTTGCGCCAGATGACGCTTTCTGGTTGTGCCACGTGGTGCTGAAATGAGTCAGACTGCCCCGTTAGTCGTCCCAGACAAGTTCTGAAAAAAAAAAACCTCTAAAACTAGCTTTTGCATAAAAATCAATTCCTCTTTTTAAAATCGCATAATAAACACCCCTAAAATTTTACAGAAACATTTGGTAGGTTTATGTACCTACTACAAATTTTAGAGACTATATATTAGTAATTTAACTTATATTCATTAAATACTGCTGCTCTTTATAGCTCTAGTACAAGGATAGGTTATTTTTAAAAGCATGTCTTAGATTTAAACTTCAACTTTTTTTTTTTATTAATGTTGTTTATTGCTTAATTTTATAAGCAACTAAGTTACGGCTATTTTCATGGTGACCTTTCCTATTTAAGGC
>JBBMEG010000009.1:10126836-10149360 GCA_037832605.1 Cyclanthera cordifolia | reverse complement strand
ATTGTACTCTAAAGCGGAGTGTGTATTAATGCATTGCTAGTTAATGTGGCATATGAATCAAGATTTGACCGATGTTCGATGTCGAGTATCATAGACATGGTTGATCAATGTTTGCTTTCAGAAGTTTAAGTGCTTATCCTATTTTAAGTTGAGATTCTAGAGTTGTTAGTGTAATCTTCTAGTTTTCACTAATGAGTGGAAGTTTAATGTGCATATGTATATACTCACTTTGTAAGATGATGTTGACTGATCTGTCTCTATGTTGTTGTGGTGGTTTGACTTAATTGTGATCAGCGAGATTAACGAGTGGTAGCTGACCAGAGTCCCATACCTGATTTCAAGTTATTATTTTATTTAAAGGTTGTTTATACCATGTTACCTTAAATTTTTGTGTTACATTTTTTATATATAGTTTAATTATACTTAGGTAGAAGAATGCGAATCTATGGTTTTCTTTAGTTATACATTTTGTGCTATTTTTTACATCTATGAGTGTACGGGTTAGTTTTTGCGCTCTTCGACTATTCTCGAGACATATCGCTAACGTTACAAAATTTAAATATCAATCAAATTTGTATAAAATTAATTTTTAAGTAGGTATAAGTTAATCATGATTAAATTATCTATAATATTGTGATTTTTTATAATCATTTTGACCAAGACACTAATTTTTTTAGGGCTATTGAAAGCTCAATTGAATGGTTGATTTTATGAGGTATAATAACACATACTCATTAATTACATTTCAAAGCCCAAAAGTATGAAAATCAGAAAGAAACATACAAACATTTATTTCATGATTGTATGAACTATAAGCTATTAATGTGGATGGTGATTTCTTCAATATGGTAATAGTAATACTAGCCCATTAGGTCATGAATCCAACCATATAACACATTTAATATGTGGAGCCTTTTTTTCTTTTCTTTTTTTTTCCTCACTCTCTATTTTCATTTTCTAGTTAAGAAAATAATAAAAAAAGAAATAAAATAATAAAAAATAAAATCCAAACTCCTCTTCACATGGAAATCCATGTGTCCTCCATGCTCATAAGATATTTCTGAACAAAAGAAAGAACTATTGGTTCGTTACAAACCATTTGTTTTATATACATAAATGTTCGACTTTTCCAAATAGAGTATGTATTAAAATAATGATACAATTAACTTCACCGTAATTCAACAACACAAGTTGTTTAATTTAATGGAGATTTGACGACATGAAGTACTTATTATTCCAAAGTTATTTTTCCTTTGTTGTTAAGAAGTATAGAAATATAATTTCTTTATTTAGTATTTAAGTATTATTAGATATTAGGATTTATTGAGACACTTTGTTAAATAGATTTGCTATGAAATTATTAGAAGTTTGTATTTCATCAACTATATGCTTTTGTAAAAATAATAAAATAATTAAAAATTTTAGATATTTTTCAAAATTTATTATGATATCACGACTTAAATTATGCATGATCGACCTCTGTTTGTATGTTCGTTGCACTTAACATATTTGACAATGTCAAAAAGTAATGAATAATTTTCATGTTCAACTCGAGAAAGAGTGTAAAAGAATATGTGAATGTAATTTATAGACATTTTCCAAAACTTAGGTTGGATGATTTTGAAGATTTGATATTTTGTAAAAACAAAAAGGTTTGAACTCTTTAAAGTTGATCACTTCATTATAATTATATTTACATTAGAAATAAATATCATTTCCTATAGTATTTGGATATTATTAGATATTTAATATATGGTTAGAATATATTTTGAAATCAGATAATTCAATTAATAAAAAATAAAAAAATTTAGTGATTTATGGGCATGGAAGTATGAACTCATTGCTCCGAGGTTTTTTTACATTTTCAATACTCTTTAAACAAGAAACTTTCTTTATTTTGTATTTCTAAAAATGTGTACATTTCAGAACTATTTTTTAAAAAAAATATAAATTCTGAATATAGTTAAAATTAGAAGTATTCCGAAATAGAGGAAAACGATAGAGAGAAGTCAGAAGAGAGAGAGAGAGAGAGAGAGAGAGAGAGAGAGAGTCAATAAACGATAAAAATTATTTACAGGCAGAAAGCAACACACAGTTGTTCTCAACCGAGTGCAAATAGCAGCAGCCAAGTGATTTAATTTTACCTGCTCTTTACGGATAATGCAGATGTGGCGAGTAAAAAAGTGAACATAAATGGTAGCTCAACAGTCAATTCTGCATTTATTTACCGCAAAATGATCCTGCAAGAGCCGTCAACAACAGCTGACTTAGTTTTCGTCCTTTTTAGTTTACAGAAAAGATGGAAACAGATTTTGAACAGACACATTGAAAATAAAGTAAATTACTTTATGTAAAAAATTAACTTTTTCGTCCATTGTTTTATTTTAGAGGTAGTTTCTGGTTTATCCAAAATATGTTTCAAAATCAAACAAAGCAAAACTCTCCTTTATCCAAGTTTTTCTCAAATCAAATAATGCTCAAATCTTTTTTCACTAAGAAATTAAACACACCCCAAGAAATCCCTTCATCAATAAACTGATATTTAAGATTAATCTACCTTAGTCAAGAATACGCCATTATATGCTAAAGTTGAATATTATTGAAATGTCAAGTAAGGGATACAAAATAATTGACAATCCGAGCAACCTGGATTACTAAACATAACGATTTGGTTACTTTATAACTTTTTTTTTTTATTGAAGCAAATTTCATCCCATCAAAGAGCAACATACAAACATTGCTCAGTTACCTCCCCCACAAGTTGTCGTTGTGGTGGCTAGGGAGCGTTTCTGCTCTGCAACGTTATAACTTTATTTGGATTGAGTTCTGATTTTATAAATTTCATTGGGTTTAGTTGGTTCTAGGGTTACAATATTTTACTCTCTAAACAAACAACATGAACAATATATATATATATATATATATATATATATATATATTTTTATTTTTTTTTTTTTAATTAATTTATTTATTTATGAGTGTGTGTGAGAAAGATTAATTAATAAGATAGATCTATTTTAGCATACTCTAAAGAAAAGAGAGGTTAAGGTTAAACGTTGATCAACTTCAACTGACGTTGTTTTTTGTTTGGATCAGAGTGATGTTGAAGGGCGACGTGTGGTCCTTGACTTATGCTCAAGGGAATGGGTTTTAGTTTTTAAGGAAACTACATCATCTCGCTCTTCAATGATTTTCAATTCATGCCAATGATACCCCATTTCTGAGTCGATGATCATCTGCAAGTTTTGGAAGCTCAAAGCTAAAAACATTCAGTGACGCGTACATCTTACCTTGGCTAGGAGGTAAGTAGTTATGTTTCTATGTCGTGTACATTCTTACTTGTTCATGAATGTTCAAGAAACTAATGTGAGATGTTAGTTGCATTGCACTCTTTTAGAGTGATTTGTGGTTTGTTATAGGTGTTTTTACATCTCTTAGAGAAATAATTGTTAATGACTTGTAAGAGTACAATGTGTTGCTAGTGGTATCTTACTTCATTGAGAGTGTAGTGTGAGTTGCTAGAGTTTCACTCCTTTGAGAGTATAGGGTGAGTTACTAATTGTAGTGTTACACTCTTTGGGTGTACAAAGTGAGTTGTTAGCAAAGTTCACTCCTTTGAAAGTGCAGGGTGAGCTACTGGCAGAACTTCACTCTTTTCATGAGTGTAGAGCGAGTTGTTAGTCGAGTTTCACTCCTGTGATAATGCATAGTGAATTGATACACATGTTTCACTCAGCTGAGTTGTCAGTTATGTTTTACTTCTTTTAAAGTGTAGGGTAAGTTGCTAGAAGTGATTCACTCTTTTAATGGTACAGAGTAAGTTGCATGTTATGTTTCACTCATTTGAGAGTATGAGATAAGTTGATAGTTGTATTTTACGCGTTTAAGCATGTAGTCGTACTTGTGAGTAGAATATAATATAATATACATGAGCGACACACAATTGTTTGAGATATAAGTCGAAGCATATTTTAGTGATGTATTATAAGCCAAGGCATGATTGGGTAGGAATATATGATTAATCTTAGTGAATGATGAAGTGTGATAAGTTATGGATGATCTCAGAGCTAAGGACTTTTTTAGTGGAGTTAGAGACTATAAATCTATTACAAATGGAACAAATATGTTGTATGCGAGCTTCATATTTCTCAGTAATAGTTGAAAGAGTGAGGATTCGAGCTTGGTTGTCGAGGTCGGGATTGCTTGTTAACGGCTAGAACGTTTCCTAGTATGACTAGTACTATAACAACCAGCGTGAGATTGGCCATTCAAGTTGTTAAAAAATGTGTTATAATGTACATCCCTGAGTGAGTATCGGTTGATATATACGTTCTGGTAACCATAGATACAGGGTGATAATCAAGATCGAGGGAGTGGCCAAGTGTGAGTGGTATTATACTGGTTTACCCTTGGTGGTAAGAGTTTATGGTAAAATTCCTTGGAGTGGTGTGTAGTAAGCGAGATCACCCCTCTCAAACTTGGTTTGAGCCACTCATCTCGTCAAAAGTTAGGATGCTAGCTAGTTATCATTTTGTGCACAAGTAATGTACTTATGAATCACATGTGTAGAGTTGTTTTACATTCTAGTTAGGGAGCTTAGTTAGTATAGAGTTGTATCTCAACTAAAGTATAAATGTGCATGTCAAATACGGTAGCGTTGGTAAGTGGTTAATAGTCGTGAAATCTTGAGTACAATGGACATGGTTGATCTGTGTTCAAAAGTTACTAGTGTGACCTTTTAGTTTTTACTGATAAATGATAGTTTACTGCACATAAGAACTACTTTGTATACATATGCTCACTTTTGCAATGTTGTTACTTTGACAAGTTTCTATGAGATTTTGTGACGAGACTTAGTTGTGATCGGTAGGCTATGCGTTATGGTAGCTGGACCAGAGTCACGAACCTAAGTTCTCATGTTGTTGTCTTTTAGTTGTAATTTATAGTATGTTACCTTGTAGTTTTCGGGGTGTTACAATATTGATTAGAAACATGCACTAATAAACTAAGTAACTTATATTCAAGAATAATATCATGCACATTTTTTATTTGTTAATAAATTTATCGGGGTATAATTGAGTATTTTATAAAAGAAAAAGAAAATTTATCTAACGTGAAATTGAACCCAACCAACCCGAAAATATAGGATCGGTAAGGGTTGCTCTAATACATAAGGTTGGAAGGATTGGAGAACAACCCAAAAATTTGGGTTAGTCCAAAAAACTCTTCTAACCCAACCCAACCTGAACCATATATATTCCAAATGTCAAGGGTAAATGTGTTAGATTATGAGATACATGAACAAAGTAGAAATTACATCTCAATCCTAAAGACCAGAAAACTAATTTTCTCTAACTTGTTTGTTTATTGGAAAAGAAATTTACCCTCTTCAATAATGGTGGATATGGGACTGGGGAAACTTAATCTTGGTAGGCTGGCAAATTTGCCTCTTTTAATGCAATGGGGACACTTCAAATCTGTCAAAATTTATTATGGTGTAATGAGAAAAAGAAGTGATGGGTATTGAAGACAATAACTAAGAAGAGGACCCAGAAGAAGAAAGAAGCTCATCAGGCCATATCATTATATATGCTCTCATTCAGAAGATCTAATTTTGCAATCCCCCACACTAAAAGAAGAAGAAAAATAAATCTTACTATTTTCTAAGCAAAGATCACTAAATTTAGAGGGGACCCACAATCACTAATATATTTCGGTTCTAGTTTATTTTTGGTTACCTGTATGATCATTTCTGTAGAAGATCTTAAGTATCTGATAATTAGGGTCCCTTTGTTGACAGTAAACCCAGCAAGATCATTAACACCATTAGCCATTGCACATTGCCATTGTTCTTCATAGGAAGCTTCATATTTCCATTGTAGCACCATATATTTTTGAATTCTACAATATTGGGTTGGGATCAAACACATAATCTCTTAGTCGTAAGTCATACATCATGTCAGTTGTGTTAAGTTGGAGTCAAAAACAAATGGTGGGCAGTTTATTAAAAAAGAATTGCAATGTTGTAAGTGCTTGAATGTGGGTTGTGTAAGTGTCCATATAAAAAGAAAAAATAAAAATATATAATTATATACAGTAGCTTGTTCTGTAAGACTGTGTGTGATGAAAAATATAGAAGAAAAAATAGAGAGAGCTTTTCGTCCATAGGCTTTTGGGGTTTTTTTTTTTCATGGATGAATAATTTTAGGAGTGATTATTTTGAGTGATTTTGAAGGAGAAATTGCAGTATAGCTTGCTTGGATGAAGTTGTTTAAAAAATGATTATAAAAACTCATTTGTAATAACTCTCATAAAAGCTCGAAACAAACACCTTGAAGATTTTATTCTCCATTGAAGAGTGGGGTATAACTCTTGTAATTTCTCCCAACAATTTAGTGGAACCTGCAAATGCAACGGGTAGCAAAAAACTAGACGTATTCATCTTAGGATGAATCAGTATAAATTGATGTCAATTTTTCTTCTCTAAAATTTTATCATCGCTCTTGTTACTTATATGTTTATTTATATTTTTAAGTATGAAGTTTCCAATTTATGAATTTGGACACAAATTTGATCTTCAAAAATGTTTGAATATATATTTACCTAAACTAAAATTTAGATTGATTGTACATTGTTGGTAGTCGACCATATTAGCCTATCAGTAGTTGGCTACTGTAGTGCCAATATTAGATATTATATATTAGATGGACCCACCAGAGAGTGAAAACATTTATTATTGGTTTGGATGGACGTGGTTGATGATGAGCAAAAGAAAGAGTAATACCTTCCAATGTGGTCCTGGAAATGGCTTCCTACGTAGACGAGCCATGGGGCAGTATGATTTCAAATCTGAAGTCTCAGAGCCAGATGCAGAGGAGGTTGCTTGTAGATAGGAAATCCTCGAGCTTCTACTGCAATATCGACAAATAATTGTAGCCTCCTACATTGACGAGCCGAGTTCGGTATGGTTCGGAATCTGAAGTCTCGCACCTAGATCTGTATATACAAGTGAAGCTGTATAGGTCTGAGAAAGTAAGTTATTTTGTTGTTGTTTCATGGATTTCCTTCATACCGTCAATGGGAAACTATCAACATTTTTATCTGAGCTTTTTCTTAAAAACTCTATTGTGCCAAATTGTGTGAAGGGTCATATGGAAGAAGAGATCATCAAGGGCTTGGCATGCCGGAAGAAGTGCCTTCTGTACTTTCCAGACTCGGAGATGCATCTCGAGATATCTGTCGTTTGGCACTGAAAGTAGTATGTCTTTTTTCAGGATAAATAACATCCTTTCTATATTGATATGGTTGTCCACTCTGGACATAAACCCTTGTAACTTTGCTTTTTATCATCATTCAAAAAGTCTCGTACCAATTCAAATATTGTCTCCCTTATCTTAGGGATGACGAATTCTTCCCAGTCCAAGACCTCCAAAAATGGTGTCACAAAATTGTCCGATATGATCACAGGTACACACTCATACAAGATAATAGACCATTGACCTTGTTGAGATATGCCTTGAACTATGATGGTCTACGATAACTTAGGCGGGGGTCTCGTTGCTCCATAAACCTAGACAAAATATGTAATCTTGTTTATATTTTCGTTTTGGGCTTTTTTATGCATTTGTCATATTTTGTAATTGGGTTTTGTGAGAGTAGACTGTATAAACTCTCTTAAAACCCTAGCACCAGTTTGATCGTCACTTTTGTATTCCTAATGTCCTTATAAAACAACTTTCTTCTCTACCCGTGAACGTGCTAACACATTGTTAGTAAACCACGTTGCCATATTGTGTCTGTCTTTTTTCTCTGCTTTATTTGAGTGTTGATTTCGATTTTCATAACAGACCTCGTATTTTCTGCTCTTCATATGCTGAATGTAATTCATTTTGCTTGCAACAACTGGAGGCATTGGACTGAAAATCTTCATGGTCAGGGTTTATGTCTATCCAGTACTTCAGGATTGGACGAACATAACCATGCATATTTCCAGCATAAAGGGAAAGAATGTACCTTTGAGAAGCAAGTTTTCGTACAAGATTTCTAACAGAATTCCTCAGATCAAACGTAAGTTTCTGGAAGAGACACATCTCTTCCAATTTTGAAGCTAACTGTTACATGAGCATTGCAAAGTGCCAATAAGATATAAAACATTATATTAACTTGAGTGTAGTGTATCGTTTAATCTTGTATGCCACCAAAGACACTTCATATGATCTATATGAGTAGAAGGAACAGAGCTGAATGGATTGAAACAAGTAAATAAATCAAGCACAACGTGGTGTTTGACCATAATTCAAACGGCAAGCAATAGTATCATATCATGAATGGAAAGAACAGCAGGCAATGACTGAAAGCATGAAAGTAACTTAGAAAAGACATGACAATACTTTGTGGATTGCAAAAGACTCAAACTATTAAATAAAGTTTTAAGGACTCTAGTTTGTTCTTTTGCCTCATTTAACCCATGAGTTAAAATTTGGCCATTATGTTGAACAAAATTTAACACATGGTTAGTGCAAAGTGTGCTCCATGTATTAATTCCACCAAATCTAATAGAGCATAGTTTGGTTGAAGATAAGATACAGTGAGGCAGAAAAGAAAGGATGTTGTATTTTCCAACTCATTTTTTAGGATACCAAACCCCATGGACTGAGTTATAGACTTGGGTGACATTTCACTCTTCATCTTCTTCCTTTTAGTTAAGCTTTAAGAATTAATTTTCGAGTCTGATGAGCTGACATTTGATATCAATTTATCTGAATGAGGTGTGTTAAGCTGCCATTTGCAGCATGAAAGTTGGAGAATAGAACATGAAGAATTAATTTTCCAGTCTGATGAGCTGACACACAATGATAAGAATGCAGTTTTACTACAATTGATGTTCGGACGTGATACCCTTTCAAAATGTTGAACCGCCTGGAACAGATGCTTTAGGGAGTCTTTCTTTATGGTTAAGAAGAGCAAGATATCATCTGCAAATAATAAATGAGGGACTGTAAAAGCATCAACCACCTTAAATCCTTCATGTTCTTGTCCTTCTCGGCCATCAACAACAATCGGCTTAAACAATCCATCACAAGGATGAAGAGAAACGGTGAAAGAGGATCATCTCAACACTGTCCTCTAGTGGCATTAATAATAATAATAATTGAAAAGTTGGTTGTAGAGATACAACCTTTAATCCATCTCCTCCATTTATGGCCAAACGCTTTAGCAACCAAATCTTATCCGGAAAGTCTCAATCAACCATGTCAAACGTGTTCTCTATACCGAGCTGCAACACAAAACATTTCTTCTTGGTGCGGTTCCATTCATCTATAAGTTCATTGGCAATCAAGACTGCAACAAGGATTTGTCCGTCAACAACAAAGGCAGACTGGTATTTGGTGATAGTATGTGGAAGGATACCTTTAAGTCTTTCAGAGAGCATTCAAACAATCACTTTGAAAAGACGCATGGTTAAGTTCATAGGTCGGTAATCACTCACTGTTTGGCCAAGAGATCGCTTGGGAAAAAGACAAACGTAAGTCTCATTAAGGCTGGCATTAAAAATTCCATTTTGGAAAAAATTATTGAACACATTCTTGATGTTATCCTTTAGAGTGTTCTAGGATTTTTTTTTTTTTAATTTCAGCCATGAAACCATCCGGCCTCGGTGTTTTGTTGCAGCCTAAGTCATTAACCGCCCTCGAGATCTTCAATGAAGGGGAGCTCAAGGGAATTTCTCTGTTCGGTAGAGATGGGGTCCCGTTCTGTGATAATTGGGAAAGGATCTCTATGTGATTTCCTAGTGTATAACTTCTTGGAGGACAAAAATTATTTCTCAATGTCTCTATCTTTAACAAGACTGTGACCCTTCTGCGATAGAATCTCTGTGATTGTACTCCTTCTGTTTGCTGCCACACTTCTGTGAAAGAATTCGATGTTTTCATCTCCCAATTCTAACCATTGCGTCTTGCAACGCTGTCTCCACAAAGCTTCTTCTTTAGCACAAATATCAGCTAGTTTATTCATTAGTTGAGCCAATCTTCCAATATCCATAGCATGAATTAATCCGAGCTCTTCCTTCTCATTAATGGCAGCAATGTTCCCCTGGATGTTGAGGCTTTAAGCTTTGTGGTTGTCGTAGATCTCATTATTCCATTGATTGATTAGAGTTTTCAACCCCTGCCATGACTCCAACCATCAACTAAGAAATAGTTCATAACCATCTCTAGAGTTTTCCTCCTATATATGCTTCCCCTTTCTATTCAACATGAATATAACTGTTAAGTGACGAGAAACTCTATGGTATTGTCCACTTTGGCCGTAAGCTTTCATGCTTTGTTTTTTGTTTCACCAAAAATGTCTCATACCAATGGAGATAGATGTCCTCGTTTATAAACTCATGATCTATCACTTGCTTAACTAGTGTAGGATTACATTCATTTGTTTTCATTTCCAACAACAATCATCAGTGCTCCCAATAGAAGTTGAAATCAGTGCCCCGACTAAATGTTATATTAATCATATCTTTGACTCCCATCGTCGGGAAGTAGAGACCGATCAGCAAGCCCATAAGGAAGTAAAAGAAATTGAAATCGTACATAATTAAAAGCCACTACCCCGATTTACTCATCTTCGTGTTTGGATGTGTTCGACGTTTGTGTTCTCATCTCATTCAACAGGCATTTCAATGTAAACACAAACGTTGAAGCTAAACAAGCTAACAAATGAACTTCAACCAAAGAAATTAAGCTCTGCACAGTCAAGGAGGAAGGCTACAATTATCGCAATCTTGCAAGAAGAAAACAAATTACAGAAAAGGAAAAAAAAAAAAAGGAAAACAGAAATTGTACACACAACCATTTATTTTTGGTAAATAAAACCGATTGATGAGAACTTGAAACAAAGCAATACGAATCTGAGTCCAGCTAAAGAGAAATTAAACAAAATTGAAGAAGATGAAGTCGAAGAATGAAGATTAGGGAGTAAAGAAAAGCATTTAAGCATAAGTTAATCTTTCTTTACCAATCTTGCTCAATGAAGATGGAGCGTAAAGCTGAATTGAGATTCAAGAAAGCTTCTGCTTGCGATCGTCTATTAGCTCCAATGATCCTCATTACGACCACTATATGAGATGCTAATCACAAACGAATACAAACTTAATATCCAAACCTATCTTAATTAGGTTTCCTCTGTATAGGTTTCTTGTTGCCAAAATTATTTTCATATTCAACAGTAGGTGAGAAAATGATTTTCTTGGTAATCATTCTTTTTATTATTATTATTATAACTACTAAATGATGGAGACTCAGAATCACTTATTTAAGTGTAAAAATTAATTGTTTCATCTGGTATGTGATGCTTTTGGAATTTACAATAATTAAGATAAAAAATCGAACTACGTTGATATCATCGAGTTATTATTATGGTTGACTTATACTAATATATTCAAATTTGATACATTCGATATATTTGGTAAAAATTTGTTTCGATCTATAGATATTAAAGGTGCTCATAGAATTGACAATTTATACTTACGTAACCCAATTTGACTGATTTAGTTGATTCAACTTATTTGGATTTGATTGAGTTTACCTGTATGAAAACTTCATGAGTTGAATTGATTCTTAGATCGCTCTAAAACTAATTTCAGTTTAACTGAACTAATCCGAATATATAATTAGTCTCGAAAACATCCACGATATAATTATGTATACTTCTATTTAATTTATATAATTTGTTTGACTTGTTATTCTCCAAAAACTCTTTTAAATATTTGTCAAGTCTTTTGATTTTTGGTCAAAAGATTTCTTTATCCCAGCAACCCATATACACCTGTAGTTATATATCACAAATTCGTCAAGTCGTGATTAAAACAAGATAACAGTAGCAACTCTAGCTATATATTAAGTTGTTTTTTCTTTTTTTAATTTTACACGTGTTTAGGTAATAGTGTAATACTAATTTCTGCTTCAAATTTTCTCCCGTAAAAATATAACCAAGTAATACATCGCTGAAATAATCTTGATCGACCCCAATCAATCTCGATTCCGTTACTAATTTTAAAATCATCATGTCTGCATAAACCAAAATTCAAGTAGGTAAACGTTGATCAAACCCATGCGATTCTGAAATTTTCTATTTAAAAGTAATTTAAAACTCTTACCCAAACAAATGTAATGTCAAAAGACTTTAAAATCGTTATATAGGGTGAGTAATTACACCTAGGGATACTTGGAGTATTTAGAATTATTATTTATTTTAAGTATATAAAAATAATGGTTACATTTAAAAATTTGTTTGAATGTAATTTTTAAGAACATTTAAAATTAATATTTTAGACTGAAAATTTATTTTGACTATTTAAAAGTAATGATTAGTAATGATTATGATCAAAAACCTTATTCGAAAGTAACTTTTAGTATTTGAAATTATTATTTGAAATTAAATTTTATTTTAAATATTTAGAAGTAATGATTACAATCAAAATCTCGTTTGAATGTAATTTTTAGAAGTATATAAAATCAATATTTATAATGAGTATTTATTTTGAGTATTTTAAAAGTAATGATTACGATCAAAACCTCATTTAAATGTATTTTTTTTAGGAATATTTGGTAAATACTAGTTTGAAATACTAGTCCAAATACTCATACTAGACATCGAAACCATTGACAAGCATATGAATTTTCTAGTTAGCTTTGTTGTAGAAAGTTCAAGAAACAAGTTTAAACTTCAAAAACAAATAAATAAATGATTATCAAATGAGCCTAACCCATTCTCAATCATTGGCAATATTTACTGTTTTTCTTTTTCTTTTCTTTTTTTTTTTCTTTTTTTTTTTTTTTTGAATAATCTAACGTTCACTCAGAAAGAATGAAACTAAAGTTACCTGTTAGATTACACGAACTTATAATAATGGTTCACAATTAACTTCACCAACACTTAGCACTTCTTGCACAGAATGTGCGGCCACTGAACCACAAAGTTGGGTTCCAAATTCCAATCGTCCAAACAATGGCTATGCCGCTGAACCTGCTAATTCAACTTGGAGAAAAAAAATAGCAAAAACATTTTCCATGCTCTAAATTTCGGCTATCTATTGTTTGAATTCATCAATAGCTGCAGTCATGTCTACTCGTTCTGTTTTAAACAGAATCCAGTTGAAGATTTGGAAAATAAAATGGGAGCTAACATTCAAGAGATGAGGAGAAATTCGATTAATATAACCCTAGAAAGTGCGTAAAAAGATCAATCAGCCGTAGATATTTCGATTATATCCTATTAAAACTTTGGCATGTAAGAAAGGAAAGAAGATATGATAAGACTACAAAATTTCTCAATCCGTAGGAAAACTACCACATTATGCCTCAACAAGTATGTGCCAAGGCTGTCAAATATATGTAGCTTACATGCTTTTTGAAGGTTACCGCGTCGTCAATCAGCTGATCTTTCATTGCCATGGATTTCTCTTTATCATTCCTTTTCTGTTCGAACTCATAGTTGAAGTGGATTTCTGCAAATTGATTAACCAACAAATAGCAATAATTAAAGAATAATGACAGCCATAATCTAGAAATATTGGTAACGGCACTTGGAGAGTACACATACCGTCTTCGACTTTTTAGTCTTTCCCCTGATTCTGTTCTTTGGAGGTTTTAATTTGTAGATTCTTACCATCCAATGGTGAGTGGTGAATGCCTAAAAAGATCCATATTCACATCAGAAACCGCATGATAGTACTGTGCATAGAAACTTTTAAACATGCACTGGTCATAGAAACTGAAAACTACAGGTTAATCCCCTATATTATCAACTATGATACTGTGGAACTGCTACAAAGATATATATAAACGATAGGGTGGAACTGCTACAAAGAACCAAAGATAAGGTTGTAGAGAAAACAAAGAGAATCTTCAAAATGAAGAATAAGTATAATGCCACTTTTCCTGTATATAAGAAAATCATGATCTGGATAGTGGACCTAAAGTCATGGAACTTGGGCAGACCTTCATTAATGTCGATAGCTAGCATAAATCGCATGAGACTCGTCCACTATTATGACAAGTAGTTGAGCTACACAGTCGAGACCGAGTTCAAGAAGTTCTAACTATGCATCAGAGTGCTTGTTAAATGCGTCCAATAATGACATCAATAAAACAACAGGTTTTGTTTAGCTCTTCTATCTTTTTCATGAGAATACCACATTGTTAACACACGAATCACAGCTCCTTATTCTTATAACCCCCGTAAAGAATTTTTTTGGACCAAATTGGAAAATTAACTTTTCTTTGAAAACAAGATATGTCCTTCCTCCTTGAAAGATTTTATTATTTACCTCTTCAAAATGCGAAAGTTTAAAATATTTCTTCCCAATTTCTGTCTGCCTCACCCTATCAAATCCTTTACCATCTGTCTCCACAAACCTACAGTAAAACGGATAGAAAAGAATAATAATTAGAACAGTGAAAAAAAATGTAACTATAAGAACAAAGAAAGGAACCATATAAACACATCGTGCACAAAACAATTACAAACCTGTAATACGAAAGTTTGTACATGAGAGAATTTAGCATGGTCGGGGTGGCCTGAGAATCAATGCGATACTGACCATCTCTCTTTACAAAAAAAAAAAGAAAGAGAAAACAAATTATAAGTTAGAGAACCTTGTTTATGAACTAGTCAAAACAGCATCGCGTTTCAATATGTTAACGTAAAATAAAAAATAAAATTTATGCATTTATAATCGTGCCATTAAAAAGGAGAAAAAAAACACTTACTAGGTAATCTGGTTCCTTGATATGAGGAAATACACCACCTCCTATACGAACCATCCACAAGAACTTATTGATATCATCACTGGGATACCCAACAAAACCTGCAAAGACAAAAGAAACCTGAATAAAACCTTTTGCTCTGGTTAGGAGACGGGAGATACACTGTGACAGCCAAACTAACTATAGATTAAAAAAAAAAGGTGTAATAAGATAACTTCTTGTCTGCCTATTCTTCAATTTCCACCTCATTGAGATTCCTTTTCAAAGAAAGATTCCATGATCCAGCCCTTTGGTTCAAATGATCAGCACTTCTTGTATCTTTTTTAGGGATAAATTCAACAAAGGAAGAGAAATTGGACCAAAAAAAAATTGGATTCCTATCTTTACATCATTTCATTCCAGAACATAGATGTGTCTCCATTTACAACACTGACTTTAATATTGGTGAATACCAAATTCTAAATCTTTTATATGGTTCTTCAAGTGCTTGGGAGCTATATAGAGAGATACTACCCGGTTAGCAATTATTATGGCGGATACCAAATTTTGCATAAATGACCTTACACCAAAGATCCCCTTTTTCTTGGTAAAGCCTCATAATCCACAAAGCCAATAAGAAATTATTCATTTAAGCATTTCAAAAAGACCCAAATCTCGAAGATGCCCAAATCTCCTTCCATAGGGGCTTAGAGAATGAACCACTTCAGGAGGTGACTGCCATTTTTCATCGTCTACCATCCACAGAAAGATTATGTATAGTTTCTTGGCTTCACTATGATTTCAGTGACCTTTTGTTGAGGCAAGAAAAAAAGATAGAAATATATGAGAAGATAGGTGACGGTAGCTTGTATCAGAGTGTGTCAAACACCTTTTGATATATAAGCAGCCCCCCAGGCACGCAAACATTTCTCTATTTCCTAAAATTCATGGAAAACAGTCCCGAAAATACTACATAATGATTTAATAAGTCTCTCCAAACCAATTTATCCATTTCAATTCTTGGCAAACACGATTTCTTAAGACAGGGCTAAGAGACAAAAACACTTCTAAGTTCATCATGCTATTCATGTATACATATACCCATTCCCGTAATTCTTCTAACTTTCATTATTATACAAGCTTTACCGATATAGTCATAAAGTAATTAATTGATTATATCCAAATAAAAACTTCACTCAATTGACCAAACAAAATTCCGAAGGCTCCATGAAACAATGTAAATGTGGATAGAATAAGAAATAGAATGCTATAATTTGAATTATGGGGGTTGCAACAGTAAAAACTAACCTCCAAAGACAACAAGAACATATTTTACATCCAGGGAGTTGAAAATTTCCCAGGCTGCCTTTTCAGGAGAAGACATAGCAGTACCAACCGTTGCAATATGGGTATTATTCCAGGTATTGTTGTCAACAATGACTGTGCGATTGGCCATAGCAGTTGTTTGATAGCCATAGTCCCACCATGACGCAACCTGGAAAACATGTTTGAACAAGCAACGCCACATACCAAATTATTACCTATGATAGTAGGATAGGGATCACTGAACATTTCAATGAAGGAATATAAGAGTGAGTGAAAACTTACTTTATCATCAACCTCAGTGTTGTGACTTAACCATGCATAAGCTTCTCTAAAATCATCAAAAACATGTAGACCATCACGGGTATGAGAAGTTAAAACAATAGAAGGAGCTGAATAAGCTTCTGCAGCTGCCCACACGCAATGAACCTACAACAGCTCGCAAACAAGAAAACCATGTCAGTAAAAAAATATCGTAGGAAAATGGAGAACTAGGAGCGGAAGTTAGAAAATTAGTTTTCTGTTTATATACATTAAGCTTGTAATAGTTGTTATTTTGCAAATATTGGTAGGTAAAGTGCAAAGCCATAACTTTATGTCTGCTTGCAATCAACAGTATATTGTAATTACAACTATTATTATTATTACGAAAACCAAGTTTTCAACGAGAAAAGAATGAAAGAACAAGACATACAAAAAAAAGCCAACAATAGGGGCACCCTTCAAAAACAGCCTCCAATTTAGCAAAATAACACCAAGACTATGGGTTAGAATGAATAATACCCAATTCTTCCAAGAGTTGAGATTGAATGAAGTGAAAGGTATTCATTAATAATATTGAACAATTTGACATATTTAGCAGTATAGCCAGCTTCAATCAGTATTGCAATCATTAATGTTGGTAGAGGAGTTACAGAGAAGTGATAAAGCACCCAAAATGAACAGTACAGAAAGATATGTTCAACTTACCACATAAAAGGCCCCCAGCAAGACCAGTAAGAAAAGAGCAATAATAGATGTTGCAAAAGGTAAAACCAGTAGCCTTTTACGACTTTGGGACTTTAGGGAAGGCTTTACAACTGGCTCCTTCTCCTTCTCCTTCTCCTTCTTTCTATTCTTTTTTGATGGTCGTTCTTTAACTGTATCTTCACTCTTTTCAGGTTTCACCACATCAGGTTGTGCTACAGCACCATCAGAGATGGTGTCGCTCACCTTAATTTCCAGACCCAAGAACCAATATTAGTATCATTTTGATATTCTTGTAAAAGAAGAAAAAGGCAAAAGATATACCTAACCAACATCGTGGGATAAAATTTACTTACTTCTTGTGTCCCCAGCCCTTCTCCAGGAATCTGAAACTTTATAGACCCAGTAAAAACTTCAAAGGCTTGAGAAAGTGCAATTCCAGACAAAATGCATGCTGCTGGGGCAAGTACAAGCATAAGACGCACCTGTTGTATCATGCAATAAAAATGTGTCAAGGGATATATTGTGCATTAAATGGTTAAATCTTTTATTAGGAAACCAGAAAATGGTTCTCACCATAACGCCAGAAAAGTAGACTGCTGTAGCAATATAGAGGACTACAAATGAGCTAGCATCAGATAATGGCGAAAAGCATGCCTATAAAAAGTAAGAACCACAGTAAAATTTCTGATGATTGACGATTGAGACATTATAAAAGAACAAGTATTCTAAGAAAATACGTACAATAATACCAGCTGGAACCAAGAATGCCAAAACATTGATGTCCATGAAGTAAGAAGGCCAAGTAGGTGGTTGATGCTCACTAACACTAGCAATTATAGGTATGTACTTGCTTGCATAAGTCCTGTTTGATTGCAGCAAAATAAAGGTGTACTTATTATATCACCATTTATTAAAAACCACTTTCCTTTGCAAATGATATCATAGATAATGCAAGAAAATGCAAAAAGTTACTTCCAGAAAGGAAGGGGAGAAACAAAAATAGTAATATGAAATGTTGTGTTCAAGTGGAATGGAACATAACTTCTCAGCTCATGTTTTCCATCTTAATGACCCAAAGCTAGAAAGAAACCAGAAAAAATTGAAGTTGTGGGGATCAACTATACTGTTAGATAGAATAGCAGTCAAGGACTCGAGAGATCAAGTGTACTAATTTGTATCAATATTATGGAATCAATCTAAACAGCATCATTATCACACATGATCCATTCAACTATTCATGAATAAATTTTTTTTTTTTAAACAGCACTATTCTGTGATCGGTTTCTTACGGATCTAGAAGACTTAAACTGCGTCCACTCCACCCCATGGTTGGGCTGGAAGCTACAAGAGCTACGAGAACAGCAATGACTGCACAGCAAACTGCCCTGAAGAACAAATAACGAAGGGTGGAGGTTAATTGCACATTCTTCCTGCAACACCATCAGCAGTGGGGTTGGGGAGCTTATTTTTGTGAGAGGAAAGATGCATAGAAAGCTTACAGCCCAATAGACACAACAAGAGTAACAGCTACTTTAAACATTTTCTCTGAGAGAATTCCTTTGATATAATAAACAAGAGCCACGACGTGGATAATGATGAAAACCTGAAAACAAATCAGGAACGGGGAGAAAACAAGACGTGAAAAAAATAATAATTAAGAGACTAAACTGCTGATACAATTCTACCTTCATAAAATATTGAGGCAAAATGAGAACAAAAAAACCATAACAAAACAAAAGAACAAAAATAAAAACAGAAAAACAAACAAACAAATAAACTTTAACACTAGTAGCAATAAATCTTCTTGTTAATATTTAAAAAAATTATCACTCTTCATAGTTCTTGTTGTAAAATAATCATAATCTAGAATACATTATACATATAGTTTAAAGGTACTACAAATTAATGTCCTACAGTAATAACAAAAAAAAGTGCAATTGAACAATTTAATCATAACAACTTAACAGCAGAATTGTAATCAAATTTGTGCATTGGCAAGACAATTTTCCAAAAATAAATAGAGATCGTTAAACAAAGTATCGGAGACAAACTGACCAAAAATGATGCAAAATGTTCGGACGTCATCACTGCATTAAATCCAACAACAGGCACCAGTGCAGCCAATAATGTCCCCAAGACAACCTGAATTGCGAAATCCATAAGTTTCAAGGTGAGCTAATGAATCACGCACAAATGTTAAAATTGTACACCATGGTATTATGATTTGGCAGTGTAGATTTAAATTCAATCTCCTCAAGAATCAAATCTAAAAATTTCATCAGGAAAAGGCACTCCATGTTAAGTCAGTTCAACTTACAAGAGGAGCATATGCAATATACAACCGAGGAGAATAGCGTCCAGTAACAATGCACAAGAGTGCATGCATCGGAATAAGATTAATAATGAATGTGTAACCTCCCCAAGAACAAACCTGAAGAGAGGGGCATGAAGAAATAAATAAACAGAAGAAGCAAAATAGATGAACATGAAGCATATGGGAATGGAAATAAGGTAAATAAGAATACAAATATAAAATAGTGAAGCACTGCACAGAAAAAGATATCATAGAACTGGAATGCATGTCTTACCATGTAAAAATATGCAATGGCATTTAAAGTGGCATAAAAAAGGGATCCAGTGTTCAATGTCTGCATTTCACATACAACCAACTCAGTGTATGGTTAAATAGAACATAATAAACAATGAAGTTTGCTTCCTATCAAAATAATCATGAATATTAAAATAATAAGATAGGGGACATATAAAACTAAGCATCTGAGAAGCATTTTGAACTCAAAAAAAAGCATCTGAGAAGCATTATACAGATGAATGCATCGACCAGTAACTCAATCTGGCTGCAGCATATCAACTTCTTTAGTAACAGTATTTGATCACAGTTACAATAATCAGGCTACTATCCTTGACAAATTAACATTTCTCTCAATTCTCATATAACAAAATCTGACCTTTACATAAAGATAAAAGGTGAAGATCAAAGCAAATATAGCTACAGCTTCATTGTCATAGCTGCCAGCCACAGACCGCGATATATATGATGGAACCTGTAAAAAAACAAAAGCAACAACTAAACTAAGAACTTATGCACCCAGTGACCCATACATTGGTATGTTTCAAACAAGCACACAATTCTTAGCAGACAAACATGATCTAAAGATGCATTATATTTCATGAGCCTCCATGCTGGGAAGAGTTTGGAGATTTTGCAGCAAATACACATCAGAACATGGTTCATATAAAAGTAACATGACAAATACAAGACATATTGGCCATTCCACTAAAAGCATAATGATAGATCTTGAAGACCATATCAAACTTATCAATGAAAATGACAGTAGCCTATTAATCGTGGAAATATTATTGAAAATATCCGTGATGTGTAAATAACTTAAAAGGAGATACAAGTGAAGATTCATAGTTTTGTGAATATCAGTGATGTGATGTGTAAATACCATGGCCAAAAGAGCTGCAGCTGTCAATCCGGCACCAGCACCTTTAACTTCCTGAGAAATAGCACTCAGTTATTGTTTTGACTAACAGAGAGCATAGCATGCGTTAAACAAATATGGCACATTGCAGGAATCCAAACCTTCGTTAGCAGGTAAGTTGACCATGAAGCAAAAGCAGAGAATATGGGAGCAGTGAATACACAGACAGTTTCCACAGATAAAGGAATGTTCACGGCATTTAATACCCTGGAAGAAAGCAATAAAAAGAACATCGGTCGGTATAGAACACTGATAGCAGGGTTATCCATTTCTTCCACTTTGTTAAGAAGAAGAGGCATTCATAACAAATGCCTTAACCAACAGACAGGTGGGATGATGAGAAAACTGATATTTCTAAGTCGATTAATATAAGTTCTCAAACACTCACCGCCATAATATGCCTGCGGTTAATGTGAGACCAGGATAAACAGTTCCACCAATTACTCGCCCTAGAGGATACCTAAAGGACAATAACACAGAAAAACACCATAGTTGTTAGGACAAAAGAAATGAAAGTCCAAAGCTTGAATAATTGGTTGCCTAACAAAGTAAAAAATACCATGTCCGATCATCAAACCAGTTCCAAAACTCATAAATTCCCTTCTTTGAAAGATACTGAAAATAAAAACATAAAAATTATATTTCAAAAGATACTGAAAAGAAAAACATAGAAACTATCTTCCGGTGCTGCTGCGTAGGTAATTTAGGAGAGTTGGCATGCAAGATTCCCCCCAGCAAATTTAACATTCTATGCTCGTACCCTAGCCGTAAGCACTATAAGAATTACGAATACGCAATAAAATGAAAAAGTATCCAACGGAAAACAAACCTGTGTAACTCTGTAATTAAAATACGGATCAAATTCGTGAATAACACTCTCATACTTTATGACCTGCAAACCATTGCACATAACAATATGACTAAGCTCGTATTAATATACATCAAAAAGTCAACCAAAAAACAGATTTTAGATTCCTCAGTGAACTAATTATCCTCGTCTCGTACAAACGAAATAGATAGATTCAGCATTCAAGCAATAAATTACAACAACCATACGAAATGGAGCTCCTGATCTAAACCATGAATTATCTACACAGATTCGTGGTCGTTTTAGACGAATAATTAATAGACTGTCAGATCAAGCGGCGTGGAGAAAAAAGAGATCGAGATGCTTACAGAGAAGAGCCGAATTGAGAATGCGAGGACGCCGATCAAGATGAGAATGAAGAAGGATAGAACATTTCCAAATGCGTCCCTTAACGATGAACCTTTAGCGGGAACTGAAGCCGCCATTGACGGCCAGATTGAGGTTATAGAGAGTGCCTGTCAGAGGAGAGACCGCCAAATGAGAGTAGGTCGCAACTCGACTGGAAGGTAACCAGAGAGAGATACAGACGACTTTGCAAAAAATGTATTAATGAGTCCAACTCTGGGGATTTTTTCACTTTTTCTTTTTCTTTTTCTTTTATTCTTTCCTTAAAATTTTGATTTTAATTTATAATTTGAAAAATTAGATTTTTTTTTTTTTTTTTTTTTTTGAAATCGAAACTTTTTGATCCATTCTACCCTGATAACTACGTCCATCCCTATGATAGATATTAGGAGACATCAAATAAATGAAGATTATAAAGTCTTTGGATCTTGAGGGAGCATACATTTAGTGTTCAAGCCTTCAACCAACTCTTAGAATCTAATTTTTAAAGTTGGATGATAAATCATTAAAATAAATTTGTGGAAAATTAATTCTTAATTAGGTGGCTATCATCACCTTAAGCACTTCAAGCTCTTTTTTAACCACTGGGACCATCATGGTAATTGGAGTTTGTAACATTTAACTCTTAAATTTTCAATTTGCAATCGTCTTCCATCAAAGTTTGAAAAATGTTGCAATTAACAACTTTATTTTAATTTTCACATGTGTAAAGTGGGTAAAATTGTCCAACAAATAATTATTCTTTCTTTTGTCTTTAAAAGCCTATAAC
>JBBMEG010000009.1:10104881-10126736 GCA_037832605.1 Cyclanthera cordifolia | reverse complement strand
TATAAATTTATGGTTGGAAGAAAGTTAGAGTTTAATCCCTAAGATTTGATAAAATTAAAAATATTTTGTATTTGTTGATGAATAATATATGTTGAAGTTAGTTATTTATATGTTTAATGATGTGAGTAAGTGATTAATTGGACCAAAAAACATATCATTTCATATATCAAAAGTTATATCTAAGAACTTAATTAACTTGCGAAATACAAATAACATAGACTATATTAATTTAGATTTAATTTTACAAGGCATAGAGATTAAATTCTATTTATCCAAACCATATGAAATAAATTCTATATTTCTCAAATTATAAGGACTAAATTCTATATTTCTCAAAATCATAGACGCTAAAGTCTACATTTTTATACTGTATGGACTAAACTCTAACTAGTTTCAAACGATAGGGATCGAATTTATAATTTACTTAAAAAAAATAGTAATCTTTTATACGTCAACGTGTATAATTTTATAGATTAAATAGTTCATTCACATTTTAATCGGTAGAAATAAATGACTAATACCAATTTCATACGTTTATATTATATATTTATATATATATATATATATATATATATATATATATTTAAAATTGAAATATAGCAAAATGGATCTTAAAAGAAATGGGAACAAAAAATTAAACGCAATTAATTGGCTAAAAATAAGAAAAGAAAAAATGATTTAAAAGTTTAATTTTTCATTTATGACATTGTTGTTAGAGGTTGGGCAATTATAACTGTATCTAAGTGTCACCCACCTTCCTCTAATCATATCGTCATTTGACATTTAACTCTTGGGCCAACTCACACCAATTAATTAAACACATGTTTTTATCATTTTTTTTAAATTATTATTAAAAGTTAATTATTGTGCATGAGAGACAATATAATAATAATAATGTCATACATACCTGCCTGACCATAAAGTTGTGTGTATATATAATATTTATTTCTCTATCTCTCTCTCTAGAATCCAGTGAGAGAAAGAGACAAATTCCACCTTTCCACTTGCCCATATGACCAACTCACTCACTTGTGTGAATCATTTCTATATGTGCTGATCTTCTCTTCGAATCGGTGTTTGTCGAAAATGCTTTTAACTCGTTTGTGGAAGTTAGTGAGTCGAACAATGGGAAGAGATTCTTTCTCTTTCTTTCTCAATCTTTCTCACCACACCAAACATGTTTTTATAGTTTTTTTTTTTTTTTAATAATTTCTACTAGTATATTTTTATTTTTTTTTTCTAAAATCTTAATATTACTCCTCTTTTTGAGAACTTAATTAAAAATTATTAGTAAACTGATTGAATCATATCAGCTGAATTATGTATTAATCCAATGATATCAGTTGAAGCTACACTACCATTAAATGTTATTAATTGAATTAATTGAAAGTTATCGATTGTACTTATTGAAGCAAAAAAAAAATTTTCTACATAGACTAATCATTTTCAAGTATATACAAAAATATTTTGCAAAGAGGGAAAGTTGGAGAATTTTTTAAAAAAGAAAAATATAAAATATTATGATTAAAGTTAGAATTTACCTGTAATTTTAAAAACTAGAATTCGCAAATAGTTTCGATAATTTGAAAAATCAAAATTTAGTCAGCCATATAATTTGATAAAACTTAAAATATAATGTATTAATTTATCTATAATCATTAGAAATCAAATATGTAATTATTAAATAATAAAAATGCAAAACAAATAATTTATTGGACAAAAAGATTGCATAATTTATACATGAACGGTTAACTCCACATAATTAATTCACTACTGCAATTTATAGAGAATCTATCTTGTAAGTTTTATCAAAACTGTAATGACTAAATATTAATTTTTCAAACAATAAAAATTATATTTTAATTATCTTCCAACAATACAAGTTAAATGCTAGTTTTAAATTAGGAAGAAAAAAAAAACATAGAACCAAAATTTTAATTTTTGAACATATGATTTTAGTGGTGTGGAGACAACAAACCTAACATTTGAGGGGAGCCATAAATTTTTTCTAATTTAGATCATGACAAATATTTTGGTTGTTTGTTTTAATTATATTAATTTTTTTAAAATATTTCATACACATGTCAAAACTTTGGGTATCTTTTGCATATTTCAATTGCACCTTTCATCATCTCTTCTCTTGATTAAAGACTATCTACTCTAGTGATTGAAAATTCTTTGAAGTACTAATCGAAAACTATACTAATTGTTCATTGTTGATGGCACTCATTGAAAATTATTTGTAACATTTATTAAAAACTATGTGTGTATCGATTAGGGGTGAAAGGAAAAATTGAAAACTGACAAAATCGATCCAGTAGATTAATTGATTCGGTTTTTTAGAACAATATTGGATCGATCGGTTTGATATTTCAGAAAATTGAAATATATCGGTTCTGTTTTGATTCATGATGGAAGAACCAATAAAAAAAACCCTATAAATAACAATAAATATGTATATATATACACATGTGTGTATTAGTATTTAAATTTAATGGAATAATCAATTTAAATATGAAATATGAAGTAAAAGTATTGTTAAATATTGTGATTCTTATGAAAGTATTGTTTTCTTTTGTTAGTAAAAAAAATTATAATAAAAATTACAAATCAAATTGTGAATGATACACAAAATTTGAAAAATAAACAAATTATTTTTACTGAAATAAAAATCAAAACGAGCTGAATCAAATGAAAACTGAACCAATGATTTCATCTTTATTGGACATCAGTTCGAACCCAATTATTGAAAAATCGAAGCTATTAGTTCGGTTATCGTTTTGGCACAAAATAGATAAAAACCGAACTAAAATCACCCGTAGTACCAATTAAAAACTATCGGTTACATTGATTGAAGTTATTATACATAATAGATTGTTTTCATCTTTTCACTTGATCTTCTATTTTCTATATACAAAATCCTTCTAAAAATTTAAACATGTAAACCAATTGATTGTAACTTAATTAATGTAGATCGCTTTTAGGGCGTGTTTAGAGGCACGGTTAAGGTGGGTTACACTAACCCATCCTAACTCATCGCATAGTTCAATACTCTTTTTTTTTTTTTTTTCTCTTTTCTAATCAATTATATCAAAAAAATTTAATTTTTTTATATTAAAAAATAATCTCCATCATATCACAACAATTTTATTCCTTCCCAACCTTACAGCCCAAACACTAATTTACTTAACACTTCCCTTTCTTTCGCTTCCTTTTCCACGTAGCCAAACACTAACTAGATTTTTCCCAATTTTCATTAAAATATATAAATATATACGCCCATGAAAAATCTCCTAAAAAATATTTTTGAAAAATCTAGAAAGTTTGAGCCAGAGGTATTTGAACACATTGAATGTAACTTAATGCAGTAAGGTTACAGCTCATATGCTGAAATTAGTTATAAGAATCTAATTAATAAGCATTGGTGTTGAGATGGGTCAATAAAAATGTGCACGTGGAATAGATATATCCATTGGGCCGGAAACCTTCGCGGCGGTGGCGCCGGAGCAGTGCTGGGGGTGGCTGTATGAAGTAGCGGCGGTCCGGTGGCGGAGGTGGGGTTTACAGACAGTGACAGAACAACAACTAGAGAGTGTGACCAGTAAATGTCGGTACTGTCAGACGTGTCTTTCAGGTAAGGGAGGGGGTTACTGGTAACTGCCTATAGCCGGTTTCAGAGATGTTTCAAATTTCAATTAGGCATGTAATATAATGCTACTATGCTTTAAAAAAAAAAACAACAGAATGGAGGTTAGTTTCATAGTTTGATGACATCACGTCACGGGATAAATTCTAGAAATCGACATTTAACTCTCATTTATTTGAGAGTATTTACGATCTTCTTTCTCGATTTGTACTCGGAACAAAAAAAAAAAACTATTTTACTTTATATGGGCATGTTTGGAGTAATTCAAAGAGACGGTAAGCGAAGAGAAGGGATGACTTTTCATCCTTAGTTTTGCGTATTGTATTTTATTGATTATTAATTTATTTTTCTTTATCTTCTTTCCTTTTCTTACTATAGTCAAACATGTATATGAATACATTAGAAATTGGTATAGCTCTCTCGTGTTGGGTAATCTATTGATTACTAAATTAAATTTGATACTACTAAAATACTGATACTTTGGTAAAAATGTGTATTGTAATAGTACTAGGCTAGCATTAAATGTTTAATATATGAATGATTACTAATTTTCAAATATATTTTATAACAAAAGTATATGATAGAGGAAGTTTCCCGGGCGTTTAGATGTGGGGAACAAAGGAAAAGAAGGGTTTCCACTTCTCCTTCTGCTCATCTAAGGCCAAGTTTTCATCTAAGGGTTGGCGCACTCATTTTATTGTTTGATGTTAATTCAGTTAAATATCAAAATCGATATTTAACAAGTTTATTTGAGAACAGTGGTTCATGTTTCTCAATTTGTACTAAAAAAAATCAAAACAAAAAAATTACATTTTTTAAGTCATATAATAAATATTCCTACAAATCTTTTTGTATAGATGAAGCTTTAATTTCTTGTTCATAGTCAATTTCACCCACCTGACAACCTCCAACTTATATACCATGATCTCTTCTTCTTTTAATCAATGTGGGATATTACTTTAGTAAATTATTTGTTTGATGTTAATAATTGGAGATTAAAAGGTGATATTAGCCGTCAAATGATATAATTGATGGATGGATTGATGAATAATTAAAAGTACTTTCAAATATAAACAAGTGGTTGTTGAGACCGTGAGGTGATATTGAACTAAATGTTATGAAACAAAGAAATCAATGATGACAAGGAAATGATTTTAATGGTATAAAACGAATATTTATACTTTGTAAAGATTATATTTGATTTGAATTTTGTTTTGCAATAATGCAGAACATACTTTATCATTTCATTTTTTGAAATGCTTTTTATTTTTCTTTTTCTTTTTCTTTTTGAAAGAAATGTAGAACATGCATTTAATTTTAGGAAAGAATAAAATTAAATTTTTTTAAAAAATGTAGAGATTGTGACGAAATCACATTTCCAACCCGTGGGTAGAGCGGAAGTAGCTTTCCGTGACTAGAACCAAAGATCGAGATGATACTAGTTCATCTGTACGTAATTTGTCGGTATAATAAAAGTGTAGAGATTCGATTTACATATTTATTGATTTCTAATATATTTACTATCCTAATTGAATTAATGTTTATTTTAACATGTAAAGAATAGTGTTTTTTTTTTTTTTTTTTGTAAAAGAAAGTGGAGAGGAAAAGAGGGTAGAGATTAACCATAGCTAAAATAATTAATTGTCTGTGCAGAGATTGTAATTAATTGGTTTTAGTTTTAGTTAAATAATATGTTTGATGTATAGTTTAATGTAATAATTTGATAAGAGATTTTATAAGTGATTAAGAATGATTGTTTATCGCCTAATATCTTATAAGTTTCTAAATTTTATAAAAAAAACAAACTAATCAACTTTTATAATTTGTCATGTATTTTTAAACTTTCAATTTCTAGCCTTAAACTTCAAAACATTCACTTTTTTTTATATCCGTAAGTAATTAATTTCTGAGTGGTCGTTATTGATTGAACCTCTTCACCTTAAGCATTTCAAAACTTTTCTTGACTATTATATCACTATTATAGTAATAAATTAGTCTTTTACTTTTTGATAATTATGTGAAATTTTTTTATAATTTATATGCAATGAGTACTATACTTTTGAAATCCTTTTTTTTTGTATTTGATGCTAAAAAAATCACTAGGTTAAAGATTCCACGTTAAAAAGTGAGAACAATATATAATATAGTTGGACTTCTTCTCTGACCACTAATTAATTTTGAAATTGATATTCACACTATATAATACATAAGTAACCACTCATCAACTTTCTATTAAATTTCACCTATATTAATTCTCAAACAAGCAGTTAATTAGTTTTTAAATTAACCACTCCAAACTCTTTTTTATCAAATTAAAAAACATCCAAACACATCCGTAGTATAGTTTAATCTTTGTAATTCAAAACAAATCAATCATTTTGCTTAACATCAAAATTTTAACACAAATCTTATACTTTTGAAGGCAAATCTTTGATATCATTAAATAATGTAAAATCATCCTTCAATGATGACTTAGTGATAAAAAAGATCTTAAAATACTTAATGTGATGAGTTCAATCCATTTGAATCTTTTGAATTATTTTAAAATTTTAAAAGAGAAATTACAACCCATTTGAATGAAATTTTAAAATAGTAATTAAAAAAATACAAATTTGAAACAAATACCATTAATTATCAATTCCACTTCACAATCATTCGATGTTGAAAGAAGTAATTCATTTTCGGGTTAAAAAAGTGTAGAAAGGTGGCCGTTAATGGTGGGGGCAGTGGCGGTGACGGTGGTCGGAAGGTAGCCGGCAGCCGAGGGGCCTGCAAAGATATTATGCGGCGCGTTTGAAGTTGAACAATACCGTAACCTTTTTAATCAACAAGTATTCCCACGTGCTGCTCTAAATATCTTCGCACGTGGGTACTTTCCTTCCCGGCAGCCTGCCGACCGACCGACGGCGACCAGCCCACATCCCACTTCTTTCTTTCTTTTTTTTTCTTTTCTGCAATTATTTCTCTTTCCAATAACAAAATTTTTGTTGTTTATTTCGTTCTTGAACATTATGTACATCTCTATCCAAATCTAATAGACCCTCTTGCACAAAAAAATAATAATAATAAAATTAAAATTTAAAAAAAAAAAATAATAATAACTTAAATTACTTGTTGAGGATACTCAATCTGTGATCATTTGTCCCACATTATAAAAATGAGATTCTTCGATACATTTAATAATAGGCGAGCTATTCTCCTCATTATCAATTGATTTTGAATAGAAGTCTATACTTTTTAGTATGAATAGGTATCTCATTATTTAGTGAAAAACTATCTTAAACCTTGATAGGAGGCTCAATACTGATGGATATAAAAAAAAATTGTATTAGATAAATTATTCTTGCGAAATAATTACAAAAGTAATCGTATTTCTAATTATTTTCTAAATTTGACTAATATCGTAAGTTTTTCTATAAAAAAACAAGTCATTGTATAATAAATTCATATAATGTTTGACCAAAATATGTCAACTTGCGTATTCTTCTATTGTTTAAATAACATATCATCTATGTCAAACAACTAAATAAATAACATATCATCAACCAAAAGATCTTATACATTGTTAAATTTTAAAAATCAAAATATGGATGTAGAAATATATGAATTAATTCAAAACTAATTAATTCACCAAATATAATACAACTAATCCACTTAAAAAACAAACATCATTCCATGAATCAAGGTATACATTATTTGAAATTTTAAAGCTAATGACCTGTTTTCAATAATTTCCATATATATAGCATAAAAGATACTAAAAAAAAATTTGATATATATTCGTGAGTATCTGAATTACCTTTCGCACAAACTCAACTATTCTCACAGAATTTACTGATCTTTACAACATTTAAACGTAGAAAATCTACTGAAACTCAACAATCTTGTACTAAAATTTGTGCTGATCAATACATTTGTGCTGTAAATTTCGTAGTTTTATACAACAAAACTGTTGATTTTGACTGCTTTTATGAAGTTTAAAGATGAAGACATAAAGAAGAAAATAGATATTACAAAACTTGATGGATGTTCAAGAATGAACGAAATAACAATTAAGATTTGAAGAAAAACATGAGACAAACAACATTGTTACACATCGATTTATGTAGTTCACTGATGTCGTATTAGTTACGAGAGATAATTGTTTATTAAGGAGATAAAAATACAAATGATTAGTTAAACATTATAAGGTTTTAACAGAGTTTTTATAGTTCATTCTCCTAAAATTTTAGTACAACATATGATCCAATACTGGAACTTGACTCGCTAACTGGACACCGAGACACCGACTAAGTGTAGATGATAGGATTGAGCATTTAGAGAAATTAAGATTAATGTAAAGGTATACGGGTAATTAGTTAGAGAGTTTGTTAAAGATTTTAGTTATAAATAGAGATGTTGTGTGAGTGAAAAATTATGCATATTTTGAGTGATTTTATTAGGGCTCATTGAGAGGATTCTCTAGAGAGAGATGGAGGTTCCAAGCCCTATACAAACTAGGCTTATCTTGTATTTCTTTTTATCTTATATATTTCAATAGAAAAACTATGGACCTTGTCATTAGACTAACATAGTTCAAAGGCATAATTGCTCTACGATTACTTAGTCAGGATATAGAAGTAATAAATTTAGCTTAGACTCATCAAAACGATGAGAAACAATTGCATGTTCACGTACGAGCAGACAAGCCCTGCTTTTACCTAGGTGGCATCATTTGGTGCAACGTTTGGCTAGTTATTTCTAGCTAGAAGAGCAAAAGGAAATATAAACAGATCAACACATCAATTAGAATTCATTTAACTGAACTTTCATGGCTAGTACAGAATTCAAATACAAACTAATAAACTGAAAGTGTAAAGAAAAAAAAGTTACCTGAGCTAATTTGATCCCAGAAGAATGGAATTTCAGTAAAATTAAGCATTCTCACTCTATAATATAGGAGTTGCAGCCTTTTCTTCCCACCCATTGCTAATGCAATTATCAAATCATGAAAGATTTATCTGCTATTGTTACAGCCACTTCTTAGGAAATGACATACCCTTTATTAATTATAACAGCCTCTTTGACTGTATAATTTTTTCTAGATAGACTGTTTGTTCACCTTGTTTTCTGTTTTGCTTATGAATTGACATTGAACAAGGTCTGATCGGACACCTGTGTAGAAACCAGTACTTGGAAGACTTTCGCAAGAATTTCTGCATATGGAAAAAACAGTTATAAAACCGTGAGATCGACAACAATTAGAAGTGGTGAAATTAAACCAGAGATTTCTTAGTTGGTAATGAACACATTATGTTGGTTGAGCTGTTACTCTTGTTGACGACACTTATAGAATCTTATAATTGAGAGTTGGAAACTGATCTCTTGCTCTTGTTGTCGGTTGAGTTGTTGCTCTTGTTGGGAACACTTATATCGGAAACATTACATTGTTCTACTCAATGATGTAATATGACACGCTTTCATAAGCTGAATCCTTTCCTATTGGAGAATTCTAGTAACTTACAAACTTGAATGTCAATAATCTTTTCCATTTTGGAAACTTCATGAACAGAACCCTTTCCTTGAACTCTCTACTTCTCATCTTTGTTGTAGTCTCCGTATCCTTGTCAGTTGTCACTAAGTGAACTCCCCCAATCTACACCAGCAAATTCTTTACCAGTTGTCTTTGCAAGAGCACTTCCCAGCTGAAAAATGATGAAACCTATTTGAATCTCTCAAGATTATTTGCCTTTCAATACTCATAGATGCAAACTTCATAAATTCATGGCAATCCCTGCAAATGCGAATGTTTTTTATGATCCGTATTGGACTGATTCCATTAGGTTTCTTTAGCAAACCGAACGCAAGAGCAAGTTTCTCGCTGTGGAAACTTATGGATTTGAGCTTTTCGTCCTCTCCGACATCATGCAAAACCAGATTTGTATTTGGGGTAAATCCCTCTTTTTGAAGTTTCCTTATCAACATGTTCAATTCATTGTATATTTTTTCGGTTTCTGGATGACTCCGGTCTTCAGATATGAATTTATGAACCTCATTATCAATCTCAATCCAACTGTACCCTGCAAATTTTTTGACATTATTGCTCTTCATGAGAGCCCTAATTGATGCTACATCCTTCCATCGACTCATAGAGGCATACATATTTGAGAGCATAATATATGGTACAGCATTCAGAGGATCCAATTCAAAGAGATGTCTAGCTGCAATTTCTGCATTTGCAATATCACCCTTTGTTGCACTAACAGATAGAAGTGTAGACCAAATAAGAAAATCTGGTTCGTGCGGCATACTTTTTATTAGACTAACTGCTTGTTCAATGCGGCCCGAACGTCCTAGAAGATTGACCATACATGCATAATGATCCAGAGTAGGTGTCAATCCATGTTCATTGCTTATAGAATCAAAGTACTCCTGCCCTTGCTCAATCCAATTAGAATGGAGACATGCAGACAAAACACCTATAAAAGTTACATTATCAGGTTTGAATTTCTGTTGCAACATATTTTCAAAGAGTTCAAGGGCATCCTTATCATGTCCATTTTGTGCATAACCAACAAGCATTGCATTCCATGAAATCACATTCCTAGTTGGCATCATGTTGAAGACTGACCTTGCATCATCTATGATACCGCATTTAGAATACATATCAATCAGAGCGCTCGAGACGAGCAAATTATTATCAAGTCCAGCAAGAATTGATCTTCCATGGACAGCCTGACCATGACACAGAGATGCTAATTTGGCACATGAACTGATAACACTTGATAAAATGTAGCTGTCAGGTTTAATATGTTCTGATAGAATTTCATTAAATAACAACAGTGAATCCTCTTCTCTGCCATTTTTTGCATAACCCACCAACATGGCTGTCCAGCAAACTATATCCTTCTCTTTAAACTCACTAAACAACTTTCTAGCTTCATCTACACGTCCACTTTGACAATAAGCTGCAATTATAGTTGACATTGTGACTTGATCGGGTACATAACCCGACAACCGCATTTCACGTAACAAACCAATACACTTTTCAGGCTGTCCATTCCTTACATACCCAGATATCATTAAGTTCCAAGACACCAAACTCTTGTTAGTGAGACGATCAAATAACCACCTTGCCTGTTCAATCTCACCACATTTGGCATACATATCTGTTAAAGCATTCCAAATGAACACATTCCCTAAAAAATTATGCACAATAACACTCCCATGAATCTGTTTACCACGCCTCAAATCCAACAACTGCGCAGACGCATTCAATACGCTCACATTCGTATACTCGGTAGGTGCAAAACCTTCCCTCTGCATTCTTTTGAAAAGCTCAAGCGACTCTTTTGGAGAGCCATTTCCAGCAAGACCAGCAATGGTTGTATTGTAAGAAACCGAATCCCGGAAAGGCATTCGGTCAAATGTCGCCATCAAATCCTGGATAAGACACGACTTAGCATAGGCAGAGAGCAGAGCATTCCAGGAGAAAACATCTCTTTCAAGCATTTTATCAAACAGGTTTTGGGCATCTCGAAGGTTCCCAGATTTTGCAAACAAATGGAGTAGCTGATTGTGGAGAAAGGGATCGGTGGGGTGGAAAAGATGATGCTCCATGTGGGATTGCAGTCTCTTAGCTTGGTCGACTTCATTTGTACGGACACATTCGAGGACCAATTGGGTGTATGTCTCAGAGGTGGCGCTGCCCCGAGAGCAGAGCAAGTCTACTGCTTGCCGCAGCAGCTTGGGTTTTGCTTTCATTTTCAGTTCCAATTTGAAATTTCTAATACGAAACAAAAATTTACATGTCTCTATGGATTAGGAAAACTGGGTCGTTAATTTACGATTGATCGGGTGCGGCGATGAAGAAATCGTATGAACACCCGACCCGGTTTCTGGTTAGAATTGTGACATGGCAGCTTCTAAAGGGTCGCTTTAATTCGGCATCGAGTATATGTTATATTGTTCATGTGTGCTCCTACCAAAAGAATGAATGGATTTAGAGGGCGGAAGCAGAGGATTTTAACCCTCTTTGTTTTCGGTAATTACAATATCTCTTCAACCTCTGCTCAATTTTCTTCTCGAGCTCTTCTTAATATCCCATCAAACATCAAATTTGATGCAAAATAAATATTTTCTCGCTCAATCACATATCTTTAAAAAAAAAAATTTGAGAAGTTTCTTCTCTCTAAAACATTAATGTTCAAACAAGTACTTTACCTCTTCAAATTACCTCATTTCCTTTTTTATTTTTTCTTTAATTCCTCTCATCAATCCAAAAATACAATCATCTCCAAATATTTTCATGTTAAATAGAAAAATATGGAAGTGATCTCTTTCCATTGTTTGACCCATCAATTTATATCACATCAATTGCTAGTTTAATCTTTCTTTCTTCTTTTCTTTTGAGTATAAGTTGCGGGACGTGGACGATAAATCCTACATAGAGGGCACTACGGGGACTTGAACGATTGATCGAGTAGATGCTAATACATCACTAGTGTCAGCTTAGCTATGTGTGACGGTCATGCTTGTCGAGTCCGTGTTGCGCATAGTCGCATCCCCGTTCAACCTCGTTTATCATGTTTTTATCTTATTTTGTCATTATAGCATGTTAGGATAGTTTCCTTCATTTTATTTTAAGTGTTGACTTCTTGTCATTTTCATATGCAAGGGTGCTACATCAATTATGAGTCAAAATGTACTATAGGGGTGTATGACTTCTTGAAGCTTCCTTCCTACCAAGTTATATGTTGAAGTGGTTCTTATTGTATTTCCATATAGTCTTTCAAAGATAAAACGTATTTACAAACCTTCTTTCTCCGTTTTTCCAAAATCTTTTCATGAGACTCGTGATAGAGTTTGCACCAGTTGTGCCACCTGCCTTGCATTTTCTCTGCTGACTTGCTCGTCGGGTAAGAGCAAGTGTCGCACAGTCGTCATTCTGCTATCTTCGAAGTGCGACTGTGACACTATACTCGCTTTGGCCCTAATATTCATGTCTTTCATTGAACAAACACTAAACTAAAGTACAATATTTTTTTTTTAAGATTTTTCGTGAATAATTAAGAAAAAGAAAAATAATTATGGATGTCAAAACTTTAGATAATATCAAATATAACAAAAATTGATTGGCTTGCAAATACTTCAATAAAATCTACTAATCACTTTAATCAAATGAAATATTTTGTTGTGTAAAATATTTTTACGAATTTGCAACCATTAAAATTGAGATGCTTGTAGATCCCTACTTTAGGTCATTGATGTGTATAAAATTTAAAGTTAAATAGAAATTTAACCTATGTAATTTAGGGAAATATAGAAATTATTTTAAAGCTTTAAAAGTTACCATTTAATCTAGGTCATTCATAACTAACAATTTAATACAATCTCTTCTGATTTTGATTATCAATCAACTATTATTAGTTTTACTTTATTCAAAAATTAAATTCTAAGGAAAAGTATTTCAAAGTAGTATTTACTAAATATTTCTACAAAAAGTACATCCAAATTAGATTTTGATTGGAATCATTATTTTTAAATATTCAAAATAAATACTTATTTTAAATACAAATTTCAAACATTCTTAAAAACTACATTCAAACGAAGTTTGACTGTAATCATTACTTCTAAATACTCAAAATAATTTTTATTCTAAATACTAATTTCAAATACTTTTAAAACCTACGTCCAAACAAGATTTTTTACGCAATCATTACTAATCATTATTTCTAAATTTATTCTAAATACTAATTTTAAATATTCTTAAAAACTACCTCCAAACAAGTTTTTAAATGCAATCATACTTCTATATACTCTAAATAAATTTTCATTTTAAATACTCTTAAAATCTCAATCGAAAACATTCTTAACTTTCCCAACAAAAAAATTAATATTGATTTTTTTTTTTTGGGACAGATATTAATCTAAATTTTCAAATACACACAAATTTATAATATTCCTTCAAGTGAGATCAAATTTATAATTTAGCCTAAAATACATCTCTTACTTTACATTACTGTTATATTTTTTTAATTTTATAATAGATATTTTCTACTACAAATCTGCCTCCAGAAAATTACTACTTAATCCACTAGAGTAATCTTATTCGCGTAGATCAAGGTTGAACAAATCCATTAACCTTTGTATTCTTTTTTCTAATAAAACTATAGTTAACATCATGACTAGAGATTATTTTGGAAGTGACAAACAATGGAACAGCAAGAAATTTCAGTTAAATCTGAGGAGTATCACAAATTACAAGTTCAAACAATGATTCTCTCTCTCTCTCTCTCTCTCTCTCTCTCTCAAGCTACCTACTTAGCGACAAATTTCCTACATGTTTCCTTTACATTCAAATATTGTAAGGTCTCATGAAAATTAACTAAACCCTAAACCAGTTCTAACATTCACATAAATCCAAAAAAAATAATTTAAAAAAAAATAGTGACAACTTCAATAATTCTCATTCATTGGAAGATTAAATTTACTGAAAATTACCATGTTGGATAGCACATCACAGTTACTTTCAATAACACGTGCACTTTTGAGACAATGAACAGCCACTGAAGCAAAGTTGGTTCCAATAGCATCTATATATCATCCGTCCAAACAATGGCTATGCCGCTGAACCTGATAAGTCAACTAGGAGGAAGAAAAAAAACATTTTTTTTCAATAACTGCAATCATGCTTCTTTTTTTTCACACTGTTTTCGACCGAATCCAGTTGGAGAGGTGGAAAATGAAAGGAGAGTTTTCAACCTAAATAGAAAGAGAACCACCGGTGATAGTAATTGTTCTGGTTCAGCAGCATACCTAGATAGGATGGCTCTACCTGAGCTAGCATTCAAGTGACGGGGGAAAATTGGTGAGTCAAAATCCCCGGCCAATAATTCAATTAGATCTTGTTAGAACTTGGCAAATAGGAAGTGAAAAATATATGATAAAACTACAAAATTTCTTCATAACTAGGAAAATTACCACGCTATGCATCAACAAGTATTTGCCAAGGTTGTTAAATCTATATGTAGCCTAGCTTACATGCTTTTCGAAAGCTATAACGCCATGTATCAGCTTCACTTTTATTGCCATGGATTTCTCTTCTCTATTCTTTTCCCTTTTGAACTCGTAGTTGAACTGGATTTCTGCAACATTGATAGCCAACAAATGGGAATAGTTACAGGATGATGGAAGCAGTAATCTAGAAAAATTGGTGTCAGCATAACCAAGTGAACAACACTTGAAATGTGCATACCGTCTTTGACTTTTTAGTCTTTCCCCTGATTCTGTTCTTTGGAGGTTTTAATTTGTAAATTCTTACCATCCAATGGTGAGTGGTGAATGCCTAACAATATTCATATTCACATCAGAAACTGCATAACAGTACGGTGCATAAACTTGTAAATATGCACAGAGGGCCAAACAATGAAAACTGCTCAATAAGTTACTCGTTAAAAGTAGGTATGTGTTCAATAAATTAATCAGGCGTTGAAATTAGATATCTCGTTACGACTATACTTTTTAAAAGCTCAAGCCACACTAAGGTGTAATAGCCTCCAAGGATTTGGGTACAGAGCACAAAAAAAATTAGGTTTTTTTTTTGTGGGATGCACAATAAATAAGAATATAAGAGATGGCATAATTGGTGTTGAAGTTAAAAAGCCCTAAAGGTTTTATTTTTAATTAATAAAGAACAAAAAAAAATCTAAACCCAAAGAATTATTTTCATTAAGTTTGTAAAAAAATATAATTAATCAAGAGCCTATGGGGCGAGCTCAAATGCCTAAGGGCTTCATATTGCAAATTTAAGACTAATAATATTGCAAAAATACATAATCAATATATATAATAAAATTAGATCTTATAACTTGGATCGAGTGGAGCTCCTACAAAGCAAAGATAAATGATTGGAGACATGATCAGATAGTTTCTCGTTTCTTCTCATATCGTGTTAAGAGAGATTTTGTGGGAAGCGAGTTTTTGTGCATTTTTGTGGGGGTATTTGGATGGGAGAAATAATAGAATTTTTAGAGGGGTGGAAAGATCTTTAGGTAATGTTTGGACTTCTCACTAGATTCAATGTTTCTCTTTAGACCGTAGTTACTCTTTTTTTTTGTAATTATTCCAAGAGGCTGTATTTTAGGGTGCCTCCTATGTTTGTTTGGGATGTTCCTTTTGTATGTCCTCTTATTCTCTCATTCTTTCTCAATGAAAGTTTAATTTATTATATTTTTTTAAAATGATTGGAGAGAAACAAGAGAATCTTCAAATGAAGCACAGGGACAATGCCACTTTATTACAATACAATCTAATTTTTGCTACTTGCCTCTTGGTGCAAGTCTACTAAAATCAATCCCTTTCTCCTTTAGGTTCCAACCGGAAGAGTTTTATGTAATCTTCCATAGGCGGGTTGAGGTTTTCCTCTACCCTTTTACAATTTCATACAACGACGAAACACCTCGGTTTTTTTTCTTTAGAATTTTAAAACTAAAAAAGAGGCTCGCTAGTTATAAATGCTCCAGTATCTCACCAAGCTGAAAACTTATTGCTTTTCATGATCAATTCTTGGATCAAATTGGAAAATTAAATTTTCTTTTCCTCTTTGGTAGGTTTTATTATTTACCTCTTCAAAATGAGCAAGTTTAAAATATTTCTTCCCAATTTCTGTCTGCCTGACCTTATCAAATCCTCTGCCATCTGTCTCCACAAACCTACAACGAAACGGACAAGAAAGACAGAACTGTAACAGATAAAAATAATAATAACTACAAAATCAAGAAAAAACCATGCCCTGAAAACAAATCACGCGCTGCTTACAAACCTGTAGTACGAGAGTTTGTACATGAGAGAATTTAGCATTGTTGGAGTGGCCTGAGAATCAATGCGATAGTGACCATCTCTCTTTACAAAGAAAGAAAAGAAAGAAAACAAATTAGAATTCTGAGAAACTTGTTATAAACGAGTCAAATAAATCAAAACAGCATCAACTTTCAATGTATAATGCATTAAAAAACGTTTGTGCCTTAAAAAAGAAAAAAGAAAAAACACTTACTAGATAATCCGGTTCTTTAATATGAGGAAATACACCACCTCCTATACGAACCATCCACAAGAACTTATTGATATCATCACTAGGATACCCAACAAGACCTGCAAAGGCAGCAATGAAATCAGAATAAAATTATTTCATTTGTTAAGATCAAAAGTATGTATTTTTTCTATGATCAATTGCAAGATTGATAAACTTATGTATAACCGTTTAAAAAACAAAAAACCTCGGGACTCAAAAGGTTATATCCAAGATAAATACCAGAATACTCCGAGGAATTTAAAAAAAAAACCTACTTGGTATTTAATTTTGTCAGTAGTATAACTGAAAAAAGATCAAGAAAATGTCAAAGATGTCTGATAATTGGCTGAATCGGCCTCTTCCTCCATCCAATGAGCTTGCCCTTGAATACTCTTTTGACTTCTTCATGCTCACGTCTCTTAATGATTCCTTTCATGGCATTGAGTCAATGAGTTTTAGGGTTTAGGGTTCTCGGAATGATTCCTTTCATGGCAATGGTTCACTATGAGATTATTAACCAAATTCTCTTCCACTCCAAAGTTTACATTATCGATGAATTAATAAGATTGGGTCACTATAGAAAATAATCGGGACAAAACAATTAGGATTGAGTTAATCTATAAATTTTTTGTCGTTATGTTTTAAGCATGGTAGTAAATTTAAAAGTAGTAATAATACAAATGTTATAATTCAAACTCTTATATTTTCAAGAATGGAGAGTATTGATAATATTCTTCTAATCATTATACGAGACATGAAGAGTTTAAGCCTCCTCTAAAGAAGGCCTCGGGCTAAAAGTTATTCTTTGTCTTGAGGCTCGCCTCAAGGTTAGCCTCTACAACTTTTTAAAAATGAATAAGGTCAATATGAATAACAGAATAAGAAATGGCACAGTATCATCCGCTGCATGGGGAATGCAACGGTAAAAGCTAACCTCCAAAGACAACAAGAACATATTTTACATCCAGAGAGTTGAAAATTTCCCAGGCTGCCTTTTCAGGAGAAGACATGGCAGTACCAACGGTTGCAATATGAGTATTGTTCCAGGTATTGTTGTCAACAATGACTGTGCGATTAGCCATGGCAGTAGTTTGATAGCCATAGTCCCACCATGATGCAACCTGGGGAACAAGTTTGAACAAGATGCAACAACAGCACAGAACAAACTATTACATATCATAGTTTAAACACATATTTAGTAGGATCTGGAGAGCACTAAACATTTCAATGTAGGAATATAAAAGTGAGCAAATACTTACTTTATCATCAACCTCAGTGTTGTGGCTTAACCATGCATAAGCTTCTCTAAAGTCATCAAAGACATGGAGACCATCACGGGAGTGAGAAGTTAAAACAATAGAAGGGGCTGAATAAGCTTCTGCAGCTGCCCAGACACAATGAACCTACAACAGCATACAAACAAGAAAACCGAGTCAGTAAGTAAATAATGTAGGAGAAATGAAGAACTAGGATATTATGTGCAATAAAAGAGCAGGGTTGGACTAATATAGTTGTTCATGTTCCTTTGCCCATATTTGTAAGTGAAGTGTAAAGCCATAAATTTGAACCATCACATACCTGCTCGCAATCAACTGTGATATTATTATTATTTTGAAGTGCTTCCCTATATGTTTATTTTTAAACCTCCTATATGTAATAAAAATCTGCATGTCACTTTTACAACACAAGTATATAGTGTACTGTCATGTGTTTTATTTTTACTCAAAGAACACAAGAATAAACCAAGAAGAGATAGAAGTGATAGGTTAACTTTTACATCTTAGGTGCTTGAACCAAATTACATGCACTTTGACTAACATCCTTGACTTAGTAGCATTTGCCATTTGACAATGGACATCTTGTAATATCTGTAATGTTCTGGCGAGACGAGACATCACTATTCACTATAGTTTAACCTATTATTTTGTTTCAACTAGCAATTTATTCCCCAATAAAATGAGATCAAATTAGTCATTAAAAAAAAGATCAAATTAGAAGCTACCAGAAGCACGTGAAATTCAAGAACCCTGCTCTCTCCCAGCAATGATCAATTTTCTTTTTTCAGTCAACCAATTTGGTACCATGTTAGACCCCCAACCAAGTGATAGTTTTTGGGATATTAGTATTTTATGTATAAGGACGTATTAGTAATTATCACTAAAGTGTTTTGGTTAAATAATAAAGAAGTCGGGGTTCCATGTAAGAGTGTGAAATATTGTGATACAGTCTGGGAGAAGACTTGGGAGTGACTTATCCCTCTCCGGAGGCTATGGTATGATATTGTAACTTTTATAGATTAATAGTGTTTTCTTATGTTCTGGTTGTATTTATCGTTTTCATTTGTATTTAGTATCTTCTTAGTTGGCTTGTGTAAATTAAGGTACTCGGTGTCTTAACAAATAGGTATTAGAGCAAGCTCTTTCCGGAGCAACCATTCAAGCAATGGATCGTAAGGAAGCCTTGTGGGAGTTGCATGCTTCTTTGATCAAACAAAATCAAAAGTGGGAAGAAATGAAACAAACTGTGAAGAGAATACAAGAAGGCTTAATGGAAATACAAAAACAATACAAGGTTTATAGACAACAGGAGAGACAGTCACACAGAAAATGATGAACTTGTGGAGCAGAACTGTCGTGAAGACACCAGCAACATGGTCCGTAAAGCATCAAAAGTTGTTGTAAGCCAAGAAAAGGTCAAAAACAAAGAGGGTAAGAAACAAAAGAAAAAGAAAGGAAAGAAACAAACAGTGAGCAAAAGAAAGAGAAGCAAACCAACCAACAATTTTCTTTGTATAGAGATAAGTTTTCTATTTTTCAGTTCCTTAATGAAAAGTTTGTCGCTTGTTTCAGAAAAAAAAACAACAAACAATTTTCAATCAACATAAGAAACAGGAAACTCGATCATGTCTTTTCCGACGGATGATAAGAAGGAGAAGTAGAAGACGTCGAAGATGGAGGACAAAGCTATTTCAACGATCAAGAAAGAACTGGCCTAGAGGAAACCGACCCGAAAATGGTCAGAGTTTGAAAATTTTGCAAAAATGGGTTAGATTATTCCACATGCCAAGGGCTAGAGTTCAACACTGTGTTCAACGACGTGGGTTGGGTGGGCCGAAGAAGTCTTATCCTGTGCCTTAGTGATAGAGAAAGAGACTTTGAGAAGAAAGAATAAATGTTGGGGAAGAAGATGGAAGTTCTCTATGAAAAGGAAAAATATGGAAAAAAAAACATAGAATTTAGGAGGAGAAAAAAAAAAAGTTCTGGCTTTTAAAAAATGGGGGCAAAGTGTAACAAAAGTGGGAAAGTGTGCACTATTGAAATTTGGCAAAAACTAGCAGCATTAATTAAAATGCATTAATGAGGTGGTTTTACATCAACAAGCCTAAACCTACCTGGATACAAGAATTGATAGGACAAGACCCCAAGAATTGATAGGACAAGACCATTATCTTTTTGCAAGAATGGTAGGATTTTTGGATTTATGAATGGTTTGAACAAAAGGGATGTTATTTTTTTTCTTTTTTTCCACACCTTGAAGACAAGGCATGTTTCAGAAAGGAGATATGTTAAACCCCCTAAAAAGTGATAGTTTTTAGGATATTAGTATTTTATGTATAAGGGAATATTAGTAATTATCACTAAAGTGTTTTTGTTAAATAGAGAAGCTAGGGTTCCATGTATGGTTGTGAAATATAAGTATTGTCTTAGAAAAGACTTGTGAGAGACTTAGCCCTCTCGAAAGGCTACGGTATGATATTGCAAATTTTATGTATATTGATAGTGTTTTCTTATGTTCTTGTATTTATCATTCTCATTTGTATTTAGCATCTTCTTAGTTATCTTATGTAAGTTAAGGCTCTCGATGTATTAACATACCACTGTTTTCTACTTTGCATTTAATGTTACACCTATGAAATCTATTTTGTATGTTCCTATATTAACTTCAAGATCGTTTTTTAACTTTCAAGTCCACTCAATTCTTACAAAAATCTTGAGATTGAATGATGACGTTCTTACAAAAATCTTGAGATTGAATGAAGACGTCTAATAATGATTTTATTTTTTATTTTTTTTGAAAATAATGAAAATGTCAATTGAACAATTGGGCAAAATTTATACTTAATAACCAGCTTTAATCCACATTGCAATCATTAACGTCAGTAAAGTAATAATGCACCCAAAATGAAGGGTAAAGAAAGATATTCTCAACTTACCACATAAAAGGCACCTATCGAGACGAGTAAGAAAAGAGCAATAATAGATGTCGCAAAAGGTAAAACCAGCAGCCTTTTACGAATTTCGAACTTGATGGAAGACTTTGCAACTGGTTCCTTTTCCTTCTTTCTATTCTTTTTTGATGGTCGTTCTTTAACTATATCTTCCATTTTGTCTGGCTTTGCCACATCATGTTTTGCTATAACACCATCAGAAACAGTTTCTCCCACCTTTGCCAGACCCAAAAATCAATACTAGTACCATTTCAATCGTCTTGTAAGAAGAAGAAAAAGGACGAAGCATAAACATAACCAACGACGTGAGAATAAAATTTGCTTACTTCTGTTTCCAACGCTTTTCCAGGCATTTGAAACTTGATAGACCGAGTAAAAACTTCAAAGGCTTGTGAAAGTGCAATTCCAGACAAAATGCATGCTGCTGGGGCAAATACGAGCATAAGACGCACCTGCAGTATCACCCAAATAAAATGTGTTTCGGGATAGATGATGAGCACTTAAGCTTAAATTTTTAATTTGGAAGCCAGAAGACTACTCTCACCATAACTCCAGAGAAATACACTGCTGTAGCAATGTAGAGGACTACAAATGAGCTAGCATCAGATAATGGAGAAAAGCATGCCTATCAAAGTTCAAAACCATGGTAATTTTTCTGATGATTAAGGATTTTAAAAAGAACAAGTAATCTAAAAAATACGTACAATAATACCGGCTGGAACAAAGAATGCCAAAACGTTGATGTCCATAAAGTAAGAAGGCCAAGTAGGTGGCTGATGCTCACTAACACTAGCAATTATAGGTATGTACTTGCTTGCATAAGTTCTGTTCGATTGCAGCAAAATAAAATATATGTGAAGAGTGTTTCAGGAATGAGGAAACAAAGAAAGAAAATAAAATATTACACCATTTATTTAGGCTGTAAGAAAC
>JBBMEG010000009.1:10078851-10104781 GCA_037832605.1 Cyclanthera cordifolia | reverse complement strand
TGTGAAGAGTGTTTCAGGAATGAGGAAACAAAGAAAGAAAATAAAATATTACACCATTTATTTAGGCTGTAAGAAACCAATGATATCATAGATAACTATGCCTGAAATGTTAAAAGTTGCTTCTAAAAAGGAAGGGAGAAAAACAGAAGGAATAATTTGAAATGTTAAGATGTAAAAGTGGAACAACAGCACAACTCATGTTTTACATCCTAATAACTCAAGACTAGAAAAAGACAAGAAAACAAAAAAAGTTACGTGGGGACGACTATATAGTAAGATAAGATAGCAGCCAAGAGATACAGTGTATCAATTTGCATCATTGTTTGAGTTCAAATCTTAGCTACATCACTATCACGTGTGACATAGTCCATTCAACTGCCAAATTAGTTCATGAATAAATTTAAATAAAAACAACATAATTCAGTGAGCCGATTTCTTACGGATCTAGAAGACTCAAACTACGCCCACTCCATCCCATGGTTGGACTGGAAGTAACAAGAGCTACAAGAACCGCAATGACTGCACAGAAAACTGCCCTGAAAAATAAATAATGAAGGATGAAGGTTAATTGCATATTATTCCTGCAGCACCGTCAGCAGTGGGGGAGTTCATTTGTGTGTGTGTGTGTGGGGGGGGGGGGTCATAGAAACTTACAGCCCAACCGATACTACGAGAGTAACAGCTACTTTAAACATTTTCTCGGAGAGAATTCCTTTGATATAATAAGCAAGAGCCACGACATGGATAATGATGAAAACCTGATAAAAACCAGAAACGGGAAGAAAATCAATCATGAACAAAACAATGTTTAAGATATTAAAGTACTACTGACATGATTAGTCATAAATCTTTTTGTTGATAATCTAGAATACTTATAGTTTTGTTTAAAGGTACTAAAAATTAATGTTCTCCGGTGATAACAAAAGAAAAAAAAAACGATTGAATACTTTAGTCATAACAACGAAGCTAAAGGCAGAAAAAAAAAATCAAATTTGAGCACTAGGAAGACAACGTGCCAAAAATAATTAGAGGTCATAAGTGAAAGTATCAGCAACAAAACTAACCAAAAATGACGCAAAATGCTCTGATGTCATCACTGCATTAAATCCAACAACAGGCACTAGTGCAGCTACTAATGTCCCCAAGATGACCTGAATAGTGAAATTCATAAGTTCAAGATGAGCTAATGAACCTCGAACAAAAGTTAAAAATTTTAAACCTAGGTATTATGTTTTTGCTTTGCTAGACTTTTATTCAATCTCTTCAAATCTAAAAATTCCATCAGGAAAGTATTCCAAGTTAAGCCAGTCAGCACTTACAAGAGGAGCATACGCAATATACAAACGAGAAGAATAGCGTCCAGTTACAATGCTCAAGAGAGCATGCATCGGAATAAGATTAATAATGAAAGTGTAACCTCCCCAAGAGCAAACCTGCAGAGGGAGAAAGACATTGAGAAATATAAGTAAAGTAGAAGAAGTCAGGAAAGATAAACATGAAACATGAAAGAAGATAAATCAGCAAAAGTAAACAGTTAATAAAATGATGAAGCACAAATAGACATCAACAGAACCGAAATACAAATCTTACCATGTAGAAATATGCAATGGCGTTTAAAGTGGAATAAAAAAGGGATCCAGTGTTCAATGTCTGCATTTTATATGTAACCAATTCAGTGTATGATAACAGTATTTGAGGAGTGAGGACAATTACAATAAGCATGCTACTGTTCTTAAAAAATTTACGTTCCTCTCATACGACAGAATCTGACCTTTATATAAAGATAAAAAGTAATGATCAGAGCAAATATAGCCACAGCTTCATTGTCATAGCTGCCAGCTACAGACCGCGATATATATGATGGAACCTGTAAGAAAACATATCAGCAACTGAACTATGTATTTTCAGATCTATACATTGGTAAGTATCAAACAAGCACACAATTCTTGGTAGGAAAACATGATCTACACATGCATTCTGGTCCAGCATCCTCCATGCATAATAGAGCTTGGGGATTTTGCAGAAGTTTACATTAGGACTTAGTTCATAAAAAAGCAACATGACAAATACAAGACATATTGGTCATTAAAAAGAATTGTAGGCATTGAACATGGATCAAACTTGAGAATGAAAACAACAATCGCCTATTTTTCATGGGAGTATTGTTTATTAGCGAAGAGGAGTAAGTAACCATTTCAACAAGAAACACTCCATCTTCAACACTAAGCATACTGTGAATAAGGTCACTAAGTAGGCTGATTGGATGTGGCAAATAATTCATATGATCAAATTTTTAAATGACTATAATTATAGAGAATAAAAGAAATGTCAAATGGTTGGTGTTTGATGTTATGGCGACAATTGACAATTGAGAAGAAGCCGATAAGTAATGATTCATAGTTTTACTTTTGCGAATAAAAGTGATGCGTAAATACCGTGGCCAAAAGAGCTGCAGCTGTCAGTCCAGCACCAGCACCTTTCACTTCCTGAAAATTGGCACTTGGGGTTTAATTCGACTAATCAGATAGAACGGCATGTGCCTAAAAAATATGGCATGTTGCAGAAATCCAGACCTTTGTTAACAAGTAAGTTGCCCATGAGGCAAAGGCAGAGAATATGGGTGCAGTGAATACACAAACAGTTTCCACAGATAAAGGAATGTTTAAGCCATTTAATACCCTAGCAGAAAGAAATGAAGAGAACATTAGTCGGTATAGGACACTAATAGCAAGGATTATCAATTTCTTCCAACTTGTTAAGAAGACAAGAGACATTGATAAAGAATGCTCGTTCTTAACTGACAGACAGATTAGATAAGATGATGAGAAGGATTGACAATTCTAAATCAATTAATATAATTCCTCAAACACACACCGCCATAATGTGCCTGCAGTTAATGTGAGACCAGGATAAACGGTTCCACCAATTACTCGCCCTAGAGGATACCTAAAGAACAATAAAACACACGACCACTTTATAGCTGTTAGGATATAAGAAATGAAAGTCCAAAGCATGAAGACTGGGCTCTGAGAATTTACTTTCCAATTCCAACAAAGTAAATTTACCAGGTCCGATCATCGAACCAGTTCCAAAATTCATAAATTCCCTTCTTCGAAAGATACTGAAATAAAAAACGTAGAAAGTGTCATCAATTACAGCTGTGGAAGTAATTTTGGAGAGGTCGGCATGCGAGATTACCGAGCAAAGCTTGACATACTATGCCGGCAACCCCGAGCTTTAAGCATTATAAGAATTCTATAAAAGCAACAAAATGAACAAGTCTCCGTGATAAAACAAACCTGAGTAACTCTGTAATTAAAATAAGGATCAAATTCGTGAATAACACTCTCATACTTGATCACCTGCAAATCATTACACACAACAATGTGACTACACGTTCAAAAGGCCGAACAAAAAAAATAGAATCTGGATTCCTCTATGAACTAATTATCCACGATTTGTAATTAACCAGAGAGTCAGATGCAGCATTTGAGGGATAATTTACAACGGTAATGCTAAACGGAGCTCCCTTAGTCTAACTCCGACTCTCCTTTACTCGGTTAGCCGTCGTTCCAGATGAATGATTAAGATAACGCCAGATCGAGAAGTGAGGAGAAATAAGAGATCGAAAAGCTTACAGAGAAGATCCGAATTGAGAATGCGAGGACGCCGATCAATATGAGGATGAAGATGGATAGAACATTTCCAAATGCGTCCCTTAGAGTTGATCCTTTGGCGGGAACTGTAGCCGCCATTGACGGCCAGGTAGAGGTTTGAGAGTGTCTGGAGTAGGTCGATAACTCAACGGGAGGAGAAACAGAGTGATATAGACGACTTCGCAAACATGTAGTCCCCAACTCGTAAGTCCATCTCGCGACGATGATACGATGATTTTTCCCCCTTCTTTATGATATGATTTTTCTAGCGGGGGCTGATTGGATTTTTGGTTAACAGCAACAGAAATAGATGAAAATGAGAAAGTTCACCCGGCCAACGCTTAACGTATTTATTTGAAAATTGATGTTTTTTGATTAAATAAGTTATACAAATATTGATACAAATATTGATTGCAATTTATATTTTATGAGAGAAAATATTTATTTTAAATTTAATTTAATATAAAGTTTAATTATGATTCTGTTTATGAGAGAAAATGTTTATTTTATATAAAATTTGATTAAAAGTTTGGTAGGATGTTGGAAAAAAATTTAAGAGAGGTTGATAAGAAATAAGGGAGAGATTGTGATGTATTAAAAATAAACCTAGACTTGCTCTCCCTCATTTCCTCTCCACTAAATTCAATCACTACCTAAGATGGCCATAAACAAGTACGGCAATTTTTCTTTCCGGCAAAACTTAGAAGTGCGATGTTTAACCACTATTAAAAAATCACATTAGCTAATAAATAATCATTTTTAATTACCTATCAATTTTTTTTATTCGGTAGTATTCAATTATTATTAACTTTCTATTTTTGTTCGTTTCACTCTTTTCATCGTAAAAACAAACACTTCCTACGTTACAATTAATAATTTTGATTTTTTTTTTCTATTCATTTAAAATAAACCGCTCATTCTAATCTATTCAAATAACTAGTCATTGACAAGAACATGTTATAACACACCTCGTACAATCTAGTAACCATGAAGTTATAAGTTCGAATCATCTAAAGATTTTAAATTTTTGTTTTTTTAATTCTCTAGAATAATATGTTAACGGCTGGTGATACTCATCTAGTGGTGTTTGTCTCACGTGGAAAAAATGGAGATTCATCAACATATTTATATCATGCATGTGCTACTACACTCGATTTTGAGATGCGGTCTTATGTTATCTAATATGGTATCATAACTTATTGTGGATTATTGATTCCCAAAATTATGAAACCTCATCCTAGCAGATAAAAACGCAAGTGGATATTTGATTCAAAATATTTGAAATTATTTCACATATTTATATTTTCCAAATATGTGTCATAGTCCTCTTACTATCGATTGATTTTAAGGTGGAATATATATAGTTTAATCTTCACATTTTGATTAAATATTGGGAATACAAATTAACTATTTTAAAAGGTATGATTGAAATAGGAGAAAGTTGGACAAAACAAAATATTTTGACCTTAATGATTTTTTTTAAAAAATGGATAAATTATAAGTTTGGTCCTTATAGTTGGAATAAAGCTAGAGTTTAGTTCGTATAATTTAGAAATACAAAGTTTAGTGACTGTGATTTTAAGAAATATATATTTTAGTCTATATTAGTTTGGAGAAATATATAATTTAATTCATATGATTTGAAAATGCATAATTTAGTCCATATGATTTGATTTTTTTTTTTTAAATAACATGTGTTATTCATTAATTGTATGTGGATTAATAACGTTGATGTAATTTCTTATGTATGAATGATGTTTTTTTTTTTTTCCAAATCAATTACTTATCTCATACTCTTATCGTTAAATAGATGAACAACTAATCTTTACATATTGTATTCAGCAACAATTACGAACAACATAATTATTTTTTATATTTTATCAAACACTATGGGTGATTGGATTGTGAATAGAACGGGTGGAATTGAACTTTTATTTGTTTTGAGCACATCACACCATCTCTCAACTCCCTTCAACCTATCTACAGCTTTTCTCCAACATCAAATCTAACTTTATATCAATTTTTATCTAAAAAATAAACATCTTCACTAATAAACACAAATTATGTATAAAAAAGTTTTTCCAACCTCAACCCTTAAAACATTAATTATCAAACAAATACTTCATATTCCAAAATTACTTTATTTTTTCTTCTTTCTCCGATTTTTCGCCTTTCATCAATCATAAAATCCAATCACCCTGGGGTGATTGAATTTCGAGAAAGAAGATGAGAGGAGGTGGAGAGGTAAACTTCAAGTTTGTTTTTAATACATCAACTTCTTATAAATTCTTCATCGTTCTCTTATCAACTTCTCTCAACATCTCATCAAATTAGAATCAATTTTTGCATAAAATAAACATCTTATTTTCTAAACACAAATCTCAAAAAAAAAAAAAAAAAATCCAACCTTTCATCTTCAAAACATCAATTTTTAAACAAGTACTTCATATTTCAAATTTACTTCATTTTCTGTTATTCCTCTGTTTCCTATCTGCTCTCATCAACTTCAAAATCTAATCATCCTTTAATAACTAAATTTTAATTTTTAAAATTATAAGATAAAATTGTATATTTCCACACATCATTAAATTAATTTATAGACTTTTAAATCATATAACTCAATTTAAACTTTACCGAATTTATAATTTATTCATACAAAGTAAGACAACAATACAATTTTCGTTTTTCAACGGCGTAACCCCGGGTCACGTGACCCGTGTTATTTGAAATAGGAGGTAACACGTGCCAATCCGATTTGAAACTGAGGAGAAGCCCCCACAAACGCCCAACAGCCAGAAAACCCCCCTCTCTCTTCTTCCTCCTCCTTTCCTCTCTCGCAAACCGAATCGAACCGCCATCTCCACCATGGAAGCCATTCTTACAGACTGTGTTAATCACAGTCTTCGCCATCTCCTTTACCGGAATGCCATTTTCATCTGCCAGAGACTCTGCTCCGAGTTCCCATCCGAGGTTCTACACATCTCTTCCTCTTTTTTCTCCTTAAAGCTCAGTAATTCACTTTCCTGTTTAGCTCTTCCACTGCTTTGAATCACTCAAAATCTCGAATACTGGGATTTAGGGGTTGATTTCGGGAATCCCGCCGGAGTAGGCCTTTCCGTGTACCCCTTTTGTCTTTTCGTTTATTGCGTTGGTAGTTTAGACTGAAGGGGATTTGTTTAGTTGGGAATTTGGTTTGAAGATGAAATTTTATAGCATTTGAATTATAGCTGCCTATGGAGTTAATCGCTACACTTGTGGTTGAATCTTGTTGGAAAACAATGAGAGATTGAAAGTGTAGTCGAAAAGGGCTTTCTCTGGCAGTTTTTTTTTTTGATAACCCCAGAACTTGTAGGTTCGCTCTTCTTAAACTCGGGCACCACTAACATGCCTTAGAATGTTGCACTGGCATACATCGAAGGAGTGGAGACACAGACGGGAGTATCTTCAAATTAATGTCCCAAATGGGTTTACAGCCTGGGACCTGTTGCTTTATTTTGTTTCCTTTATTTCTTCTTTTAATTCGTCGTTACGATCACGATTGGTTTTTCTTTTCATTTGCACATGATGCGTATTAGCTAAATCAACTGTATTTCTAGACTTCCTTGTGCTGATTGATGTGTTTACTGAAGGATTGAAATACTTTTTATCTGCATTTGTCTGATTTTTTTCGTTTATTTTTGCAGACAAATCTGCAGTTGCTAGCTGGTTGTTTTTTGCAGAACAATCAAGCTTATGCTGCATACCATATATTGAAAGGTAGGTCGGTTCGTTGTTCAGTTCAGTCCTATAATTTTTATTAAGAATTCTATAGCTGAAATTATTACATTCCTTTTAAGCTTTAGCGACCTCTTTCTTGAACTTATATCATTTGCTTTGTTGGAGTATTTCTCATCCATGAACTTTTGTCATTTTTCTCTCCATACTGATATGAAGGAACACAAATGGCTCAATCCCGCTACTTGTTTGCAATGTCATGCTTTCAGATGGATCTTCTTCACGAGGCAGAGGCTTCTTTATGTCCACCTCATGAGCCTGGTGCTGAGGTATCAAAGAATGAATATTCACAGTAATTTTTGGTTGTTTACCTTCTTTTTCTTCTTAGAGAGTAACACTTTTAAATGTTGTTATGATCTTTTTGTAAAATGAATTGTGTGGGATCGGGTGGTCATCTGGTTTGGTTTTTTCTTCCACCCACCACATCACCCCCTCACCTCCAGAAAATGATGTCTGTATCTATCACGTGGTGTGGTGCCTACTGCCTAGTTCCATCATCCTGTGTGTAACCTGGGAAATGATATGTCTATTGTATTTTTTTTTTTCAGATTCCAAATGGTGCAGCAGGTCATTACCTCCTCGGACTCATTTACAGGTTGCTATTATATTTTAATCTCAACTTTCATGCATTGATTGCCCTTCGCTGGGGACATATTTACACACAAGAAGAGATACCATGGGTGGCTGGCATTTATTATTATTAACTTGTGGAAGAACTGCTTTGTTAGCCGGATAGACAATCACCATTTTTTCCTAGGGTACGATGCTTCAATTTCCCTTCATAACTCTTATTTGGTTGGATTTTCTTGTTATAGGTACACTGACAGAAGGAGAAGCGCTATTCAACATTTTCAGCAGGCACTGTCTCTAGATCCTTTGATGTGGTGTGCTTACGAGGAACTCTGTATATTAGGTATTTACAAATCACCACCGATCCAAGCGAACTATAACATGTGCATGAAGTTGTAGGAGTGAATCTTCTCTCAAACTAAATTGATTTGCCTCAACTTTGAATATATCAGACATTTAGTTGACTTTTATGATACTTTAGTTGCATGTAGTATTTTTGTATGAGGCGTGTAGTTCTGATTATGCCATTGTTCTTCAATCACTGATGACAACAGTTATTTTCTTCATTGAAATTTATTTTCCTTTTTGGGAAACGAATATTTGAGGTAAGGATAAATTGATTCTTTTGCTGCCAACTGTCTTAGGTGCTGCTGAAGATGCATCTTCAGTTTTTGGTGAAGCAGCTGTTCTTTGCATGCAGAAGCAGTATCTACATCACAGGTCTGAAAACTTGCATACATTAAATGATGATGTGAACTCAGCTTCTGTCAGGCATAATAATTCCGATGATGTCCGGACGAGGCAGTCAAAACACACACAAAGCAATAATTTAAGAGATGTTCCTACAAGTTATCATGGGGGGGCAGTTAACTTGGGAGGAGCTGCAAATCAAATTGTAAATGGTGGCCCAAATATATCATTTTATAACACCCCTTCGCCTGTAGCTGCACAGGTAATGTATTATGTAAGAGTGGTTTTACTTCGTGCTGCTTAAGACAATATTATAGTTTGTGCTATATGGATGTTGGTGGTGATTGTTTGGATACGTTATTTGAACAATGCATTATTGAAGGGCTTAACAAAGTGGCCTAGATTTGTTTCCCTTTTTCTATCCTTCCTACATCCTCTTAACAGATAATTAAGTGTAGTTTTATTGATTTTGATGAAATAACGTTCACTGTAACCTGGGGTCTGTTTTTCCTTCAGTGTCTTGTTTGATGTCATAGAGGGTAATATTGCATATTGGTAATTTTATATTGTGGGTGCTTATTTCATCCACTTTTATGTTTTTTATGTTGCATATTTATTGTTTCAAATGTATTTCTCTGCCTTCTGACTTTTACTCTAGCAATATTGATTCGTAGCCCACCTGTTATTCATATCTGTGCTCATCTCCCTTACGTCAAGTTATGTGGCTAATTCGTCACTGTTTAGAATTTGCAGTTATCTGGCATTGCTCCTCCACCTTTATGCAGAAATGCACAGCAGAATGGATCTAGTCTGAATTCACTTGGTGCCGACAGCTGTTCAAGGTCAACTGTAAACTCTATCATACAAGCTCCTCGAAGAAAATTTGTTGACGAAGGGAAACTACGTAAGGTAAAACGTTATAGAAAACTTGTAGCAGAATGTGTGATGTAACTCTCCCTCTCTACTTTATGTATATTGAACTGAAATCGTATTCAAGGGTTCCTTTTCCTGTTTCAGATTTCAGGAAGATTATTTTCTGATTCTGGCCCTCGAAGAAGTAGTAGACTTTCGGGAGAAGCGGGAGCCAACACAAATGTAAGTGCTGCAGGAGCTGCTAATAATGGAACTACCAACTCCACCAAATATCTTGGTGGTTCCAAGTTAAATTCTATTTCATTTCGTTCTATGGCAGTTCGTAAAGGACAGTCCTTTGCAAATGAGAATATTGATGAAGGTAACAAATCTTTTTGTCAACTTCCATCTGCTTGTGGACATGTAATCATACTTTCTTTTGTTTAACTATTTTTTTTTGTTTTTGACTATTGTTGGCTATTAATTTTACATTTTTGTTTTGGGTAGAGAATGATGAGTGCTTGTGGGGGCACTTAACTTTGAATTGTGCAAGTGTTATTTTAAGGTCAATTGTATCATCTAAACTAATTTTTAGCAATTTGTCCCAAGGCGTAGAGCAGTGGTCGAAGGCTTGTGTTTTGAAATTGTACTCTCCTCAAGGTCCCAGGTTTGACACCCGCGTGTGAACTAATTTGTAGACATCTTCCCGTGTCTCTATTCCTTTGATGTCTCTCGTTATGGCCTAGGGACGAACATGATTGCCCTGGATATAGTAGAGCGAAACTTTGATTTCTCGGTTTCCAAAAGAAAAAACTAAAATTTAGCCATTCATATTGATTACTCAGAGATTTATATAATCATGCTCTATTTGATGCTTTTTTTATAGTTGTATAATTTTTTATACAAATTAACTTCTATGGTCATGAATATGGTGAACTGCAGATGAATAAGTTTTAAATATTTTGAACATTTTGACTTTTGATTGATATGGTTGCTTTACAAATAGTGGTCTGTAAGAGAGTCGATGAAAACAAACATTAACTTATCTGCGTGCTCATGTGCTCCAAATCTTGGGTTTTATTCATATTTTCAGTACTCAGTAGATAGTTATTGTGGCATCTACTGAAATATTTATGAAGAACGCATTAATTGACTGTTAACAGTGTGTACCTGTACTGCTGTACCTTTCCACCCGTACGAAAAGAGTGATGTGAACATTTTAGCCATTAATTTTAAATTGCAGTAAAGTTGCAGTTTTTAAATGGAAATATATATGAGTCAATGACTTCTGTAAGGATTCACTCATGTCATGGTATGCTGATGTGTCTATTATCCATCAACAATATGTACATATCATTGATTGTGAAGTGCTATTACAGTAAGTCTCAGTGTATGGTTCTTGTCTATCATTTGATGTAATTATCATTTAGCAGAACATTCATTAATTATCATTGATATACAGACGGGCTTCTTACTGATCTAGAATTGTTATTTCAGGTACTCAAAACGAGGCTTTTGATGATTCTCGTTCCAATGCCTCGTTATCTGTCTCTGGTTCATCACCTTCTAGTGATAATAGAACTCTTGAGCAAGGAGCGCCCAAATCAGTTGGAGGAAGTCTTGCAAATGATGCTAAAATAGTTAATGGCGCGTCAGAAATATTAGGCCTCCTGAGAATATTTGGGGAAGGATATAGACTTTCATGCCTGTTCAGATGCCAGGTTTCAATGCTAATATTTGATGATATAGCTCAAACATTTTTCACTGAAACGATAGTTGATGAGAATTTTGAACTCTAAATGTTGAAGTATTCAGTCAACTGTGGTGATTATCTTAATAAAGCTTCTTTATTGTACAGGATGCCCTGGATGTCTACCTAAAACTTCCTTACAAGCATTACAATTCAGGCTGGGTTCTTTCGCAGGTATGCAACTTTCACAATCTCCTTACAGTCATCTCTGCTTACCAGATCAAAGTAAAAAAAACATTAGTATCTCTCTCTCTCTCTCTATATTCATACTCTTACTGTCTAATAGTGAGGAATGGAAACGGCTTCACGAGAATTTGAAGATAACAACTTCTGCTTCAATACCATGTGAATTGTATTAAATTATGAATCAACCCAACATCTTAAACTTATAGGTTGGGTTAATTTAATTGTATCGCCTATCAACCAACAATTGCATAACCCTGTTATTTCTAAATGTTTAATTGTTTGAGGTGCAACTTCTGGCCAATGCTGCTATTCCCTCACCGGTTACTTTGGCATGTCTGAGTTGCAGGTTGGAAAAATATATTTTGAACTGGTAGATTATTTAGAAGCTGATCGAGTCTTCAGTCTTGCCCGCAATGCTTCACCTTACAGTTTGGAAGGAATGGATGTGTATTCTACAGTTCTTTTTGTGAGTTCTTTTTATGAATTCTTTTTGTTGCTATCTTGAACCAGTTGTCTTTACAACAAGCCTACAAGCCTAGGTTAAGAGAGATTTTCTGGAAAATTTGTGAGAATTGTTTAAAAAACTTTTGAGTTGCCGCTCTTATGAAACCAAGCTGAACGCAAACTGGAGAATTTAAGTTTCCTATTGGCTTTTAACTCCAGAACTTCTTTCCCCATTTGTTGCATAACGTGGGCACTTTTTCCTTTACTATTGTTTTCTATACCTTGTTGCAGCATTTGAAGGAGGACATGAAACTAAGCTACCTGGCTCAGGAATTGATATCGACCGACCGCTTAGCTCCTCAATCTTGGTAGACATGCCAATTTCTATCATTTCATTCTCAAATTTTCTAGCTTCTTAGTTATTACTTACGAGACCCCATGTCTAATTTTATATTCCCCTTGGCCACCTGGGGGAGGGTTGTTACGGCTCGATTTTTTCAATTACTTCCATTTTAACTTCCAAGTTCCAATTAATTACGTAGAGTTGTACCTTTTCTACGTGAAATCCAGGTGTGCCATGGGAAATTGCTATAGCTTGCAGAAGGACCATGAAACTGCGTTAAAAAATTTCCAGCGTGCTGTTCAACTAAATCCAAGATTTGCCTACGCTCACACCCTCTGTGGACACGAGTATGCTCTGCACATTGTCCTTTTGTGTCATTTAATGAACTTGGAAGTGAAATTTTTTACTATTGCGTTTGGTGGCCATCTTTATTCCAGGCTTCCTGCTACTTATTGTTATTTCTGAATCATAATGATGACTCAGATATGTGGCCTTGGAAGATTTTGAGAATGGAATCAAGAGTTACCAAAGTGCACTACGGGTAGATTCTCGACATTATAATTCCTGGTATGGACTCGGGATGATATATCTTCGACAAGAGAAGTTGGAGTTCTCCGAGCATCACTTCCGAATGGCTTTCCAGATAAATCCTCGTTCTTCGGTTGTAATGTCGTATCTCGGTACATCTTTGCATGCGTTGCAGGTTTGTCCATATCTCATATTCAAGAGTAATATAGTTGCAACTACCATAAAGTGACCTAGTGGTCAAGAAGGGTCTTGGGGTGCTTAAGATGATGGGTTCAAATCCATGGAGGCCACCTACATAGGAATTAATTTCCTACGAGTTTCCTTGACATCCTAATGTTGTAGGGTCAGGCGGTATGTCCCGTGACAATAGTCGAGGTGCACGCAAGCTGACCTGGACAGTCACGGGTATCAAAAAAAGAAAAGAAAAGAGTAATATGGTTGCTTTTTATTTTGATAACTTTGTTCAATTGTGTTTTTAGAGGAGTGAGGACGCGATGATTATGATGGAGAAGGCCATTCTTGCAGATAAGAAAAACCCACTTCCCATGTATCAGAAAGCTAACATACTTGTAAGCCTTGAACGTTTTGATGAAGCTTTACAAGTTCTAGAGGAGCTAAAAGAGTATGCTCCTCGAGAGAGCAGTGTGTATGCATTGATGGGTAAGATCTACAAAAGACGGTACATGCACGACAAAGCAATGCTTCATTTTGGTCTTGCCTTGGATTTGAAACCATCTGCCGCTGATGTAGCTACCATTAAGGTCATCTCCGTGCATATCCTTTTTGTTCGCCATCTATTTATTAACTTTTACGGGTTTTCTTGATAATGAAATGTTTTTGGATCAGATGGTTTGCCCCATGAAAATAATCAATGTGTGCGCAACCTTACATTGATATTCACAGATATAAAAAAATCGGCAATTTTTCAATTTTTCATGAATAACTAAAAAGGGAAAAAATCTATCGATTTCAAGATTTTAGATAAAATCATTTAGAGAATCATATAGAACAAGTATTGAATCAATTAAAGTTATTGCTTCAATGAAACCTATTTCAATGGTAGGCAATCAAAAGTTAAACTGAGTGAAAACATAAGTAATATTGATCGAAAACAAGAAAGTTAAAATATTTAGTTGTAAAATGTTACCATCATTAAAAGAGGAATACTAGAATTTGTTATCTACGACATTTTTACATGGTGTACTCGTACATACTAGCTAGAGTATCACGTTCTATTTCTGATCTCTCTGCTGTTTAACAGGCTGCCATTGAGAAGTTGCATGTACCTGATGAGATCGAAGACAACTTATGAGAATTCTCTTTCTAAATGACAACAAGAAACAAAAGGAGAATACAATGTTAACTTAAATGGCACAAAATTTGCTCGGCCCCAGGAAGCAAGTTAACAATACAAGCATCGGCAGGATGCTGGGTGGGGTGTTCGACCGAGTTGGCCGATCAATGTAGCACTGGTAAAACCTCAGTATTGTAGGTGAGTTTCACATACTAACAGAGGTAAACTATGAGAGCTGAAGATACTAAAAGATGTCTCATTACTTTGTACAAAGGGCTGTAATTGTGTTGCAACAAATCAGTAGTGTTAGTAACATTAGGCTGGCAGTATTATTTGATTTACCCATTTGTTGGTATAATACTCTTCAGAAAGTTCTTTTCTCCGATTTGATCTATTGGCTAATTGGAGAAACTTACAAAAACTTGTCAGATCTAGAAAATATTTATTAATATAGTCATTTTCAGAAAAAGTATACTATTATCGCATATTTTTTATATATATATGCAATTATTTTAAAATTTGACTATATTTGTAATTATTTTGAGAGAATAGCACGACAACCCCAAAATATTAAAAGGCCAATATTTTATTTAACCAAGAGAATAGATAATTATACAAAAAATTTAAGAAACATGTTCACAAATTAATTATTAGTTTAAATTAACCTATAATTAGCTTGAAACTGCAATTATTTTAATAAGTTGGTTAAGAAATCTGGGAACTATTTAAAAAAAAAAACTTACAAAATTAGTCGAAGTCTAGAAAATAATTACAAATATGGTCACTTTCAACAAAAATTAGTATTAATAATTATTATTGAATATCGTCTTATTCTTTTTTATAATACATATTTATATGCAAATACTTCATAATTTGTCTATATTTGTGATTATTTTGTTTGAATAGTCGCCCAATACAATTTTCAAAAAGAATCTATAAATTAAGAGGTAATTTATGATAATTAAATATTTAAGAATTAATTTTTCATCAACTTTCTTTACAATGAAATATAGTAGATGTAGATGGTAGTCTTTTAGATTGTGAGAATAATCTAAATATGCTTAAGCTTAACTAATATTTATGTATCTAAAAAAAATTAACCAGTATTTTGATAATTGATTAAGTATTATTATTCACATTCTGGACAATTTCTAAAATTTGGATACAATCTCTGGATGTGTTAACAAACAAAGTTCCACAACAATCAAAATGTGATTATTATCTTTTTGTAGATTTTAAGAAGACACTTTTATAGATGTGCAATTTGTCTAGATGGATTTTTATTTTTTATTTTTTATTTGTCAAAATGGGTGATTTATCAAATATAGTTATACACAAATTGGGGGAGGGGAATCAAATATATTGTTTAAAGATAGACCACTTTCTTTTTTTTTTTCTTTTTTTTTTAATGTAATTATGACTTTAGAAAATGCATCATTCCTCCAATTCCAAAAATTGCTTTCAAAAATTATATTTTAATTAAAATAAATATTTTTATGAATAATATTTTAAAAATCATTGTCATGAATGGATATCAATTCAACCCGAATTCTTATTGTATGATTTTACGTAATAAAGTGGACCTACTTTAGAGAAAACGAAGTTGGATCGTGACAACTCGCACCTCCTACCCTCAAAATCATTGTATTTTGACCACACCAACCTACCCAAATCTCCACATTGTCTACTTTGAACAAAACCCATATAGCTTTGCTTTTAGTTTCACTCAAAAGGCTTCATATCAATGAAGATGTTTGTCATGACTTATATCAGGATCCTCCCATCTTCGGGACACTTTGTCTGCATCCCAACAAAAAGGTATAATAAAATTACATATTTTATGTCAGATGATTTATTTTTGTGTTAGCCTATAAATATTCTTTCATTTTTTAACATTTTTTTAAGTAACTCAAAAGATCTAACTTGTGATTAAAATTGAAGCATTTTTGTTGAATATATTCAAAGGAAATTAAGAATAATAATTCCCATTAGAGTGTTAAGAAATGGAAAGCAAATTGAAAGATGGCATGAAGTGAAAGAGAAGGCAATCTCCTTTTTGCTAGATTAATTATCAATAATTGGAGACAAATATATCTTAAACTGATGTGATACTTGTTCAAGTGGAAAAATAATGGAGGTTGGACCCCAAATTTCCTTGTTGCTGTTTACTTTTTCCTCCTTTCTTTTTCATTTTAATTTGATGTGACTAGTAAAGTTTGCATTAAAATCATTTCACTAAAATCCAAATTCATTAAAATCATTTCACTAAAATCCAAATTCTTGCTATATATATATATATATATATATATATATATATATATAAGAAACTTGGATCAAGCTCATAAACCAAAAACAAAGTATGCTATTGATTTTATAAAATTGAAAACAAAAATAGAGAAGTAAAATTTCTAAGTTATTATAACCCAACTGAAATGAGCTATAAATAATCTCAATCATCCTTCATACAAAAAAACGCAAAAACCTCTTACTCGAAAACTAGCTATAAGAACTAAGAAAAATCAGAATGTTATATGATATCGGAAAAAGGAAAAAGAAAAATGAAGAACATAATAGAGTGCAAGAACAATGACAGCTTCTTGTCGAAAATTCATCATCTATCTCTTTTATTAAAGGGATTCGATGACATTTTTTATTTTAGATACTTCATGATTTTCAATACTAGAAGGCATTATTGGAGTTTTAGATCTTCAATTATAGTTTGATTCCAACATTTCATTAATCATTATTTTTCATAGTTTAACCGTTTCTAGTCTAACATTGAATTATTCCATAATAAATATAAATTCACAGATAATCTATTTGAGTATAGTTTTACTCATATTTCAATGTACACATATATATTAACTCTTTTTTTTTTTTTTTACAATAACAACATAAATTTTATGAAGCTAGTTTTGTAGGTTTAAAGCATTTGAGCTAACCATCTCGATAATACATGATTTGTATTTACCATTTAGGCTGTGTTTGAACCTAGTTATGAAAGTGGAGATTGTGATGAGAATGGATGAGAAGTGTTATAATCCATTTGTTTGGATGTAAGGATGTTTATCCCACTCTCAACGTAATCCGGCGAGTGGGGCCCACGTGCACGGTTAACCGACACGTGGTTGAACTTAATATAATATTAGTAACTAACACGTCTATTTGTTTTTATACATATGTATATATGTTATTTTTGTGTATTCTTTTCAATATTTATCACTTATTTTTTAAATATGTCATAATAAATAAATTGGTAACTATTTATGTCTATGTACTCTTATAAATATGCTTTCTTTTTTTTTTTTCAAACTATGGTCGGTGATCTTTTTGAAAAAAATATTATAAATATGTATTTAATCATTTTGTTTATTATTAATCAATTATTAAATTAAACATTTTAATTGTCTTGATAATCAAAATTTATTAAAATTTAAATTTAATTTTTATATAATTAACGAAATGAAATAAAATCCGATTTTATTTAGATTTGTCATTAACAAATTATATTTTGATCATTTGCCATTTTCTTATTAAATTTGAATTATCAAGAAAATGAAAACAAAATTCAAAGTGATATATTACAAATTAAATAAATATGTTTAGTTAAAAAAAAAATCAATCCCATCATATCATTACTTTTATTTGTTGTTAGGATACTAAATACTAATTAATTATCTCTTCGTTTTCTTTGAGGTAACTTAATTTAGTAACACTTCATTTAAGGTAAAAAAGAAAGTAAGAGAATAATCCACGTGGAGCTTATTTAGTGGGCCACGTGCTATGGTTGTCTGTTCAGCCCGCCAATCAGGAAGACTTAGCATGAAAGAAACCACATGAGCCGACCGGTATTTTATTCATAAAATTATCAGCTTTTTTTTCCCTGTCAAGCGAAATTAGTGGTAATGAAGGTCAACTCTCTCTCCCCCTCTCTCTCTCTGGAGGGTGAATTTAGGGGTATTTAAAAAAATGAGATTTATAAATTTTATTATAAAATTTACATTCAAACTAGTTATTATAACTATTCAAATAAATCTTCATTTATAAACCACTTAAAAATAATTCTTCATTTCTAAATCAATTTTAATTTTATGTATGCATGCATGTGCATTATTAATTAAACATAGGTGGATATTTGATTAATAATTTAATTAATTAATTAATTAAATTAAATTAAATTTTAAGGTATATGATTTTTTATCATCTATATATACGTAACCTTATAAAATTTATCCATAAATGTGTACACATGATTCGAAAAAGTCACGATTCAATCATTCTTCTCTTTACTGAACTAGCAAAAGTAATTACAAACTTTGCAATTAATATTATATAGAATTAAAAAAATATATATAGTACATATCATATATTTGAAATTTGTATTAATGGAATACAAATGAAAAATGTAAACTTTATAAAAATTATAAAAAATATGTAAATTTTGTTAAAAGCGCATATAAGATGAGAATTATGATACTATCCTGCACTATTTTTACAATTTTTAGTAAATGACTAATATGGCTTTAAATTAACAAAATTTTTATCTATTACAATTTTTTATGTCACTTGACATTTAAGGATTTTTTTATATTAAATTTCTATCTTTAACTTTAAATTGACGAAATTTTTATTTATAACAAGATATTATTAAAATAAGTTTTCATTGAAGTTAGCTTCAAACTTATAAGATAAATCAATTTATATGGATTAGAGACGTTTGAAAATGTAATGAATAAAATTACAAAAAAATTGAATAAAAATAATGTTTTAACCAATAACAATCTAATAATTATTCAATCCATAAATAATATACAATTCAATTGCAAATTAAAATTTTTTTATCATTATTTAAATAATTTGAATATTAAAAAAACTTCCAAAACAAAATAATTAGATTAGACAAAACGACAAATAGTAATGAAAATGAGACTTTATGTATAAATGGAATATAAATTTTAATATAAAAAATACATATAAATAAAATTAAAAAAAATACACATAAAATTTCTCTACCAAAATCTACATTCAAATGAGTTTTATTATCTAAAATTATTTTGCAAAATTTACATTCAAACGAGCTATTGTCAGCAACTCTTCGGCTAAAATCCACAACCAAACGAGTTATTGTCAGCAACTGTTCGGCTAGAATCCACATCCAAACAAGTTAGTACGGTAACTCCTTCCTAAAAATCTACATCCAAATGAATTATTTGCCGCAAACTACTCCACATAAATTTACATCCAAATGAATTATTAATGCAATAATTATTTATAATCAGTCAAAATAACTCATTTGAATACTCAATCTAAATCTTCGTACAAAATTTTCATCCAAACAAAGTAAAACAAATAGAGTCTTAAACAACCTTCATACCCAACCAACCAAAATCGCTATATATATATATTATATGTGTGTTTGGTGGGGGAGATCTCTCTCCACATCAATTATTAAATTTTTTTTTTTATTATTATATTTTTCTTTGCAACTTAACCAAACATGCCCATAACGATCCGTGATGAGACATGGTCTAAATTTGTGTAAGCTGATTCTGAAATTACAGTTAAAACCTAAAACTAGCGGCGAGGTTTTCCCTCATTAGCAAATAATTACTTATAACGACACTTGCTAATAATATCTTAATCAACAAGCCCAATGGCATACTTAAGTAATTCCATTTCTTTTCAGGGGCACTTTCGCCATTTTGTACACTACTTCCAACTACATAGGTCTTTCTCTAATCATACAAATTAATCAAAAGGAAAAAGAAATGTTAATATAATCTCCTCATCTAGAGCGCGTGTCGCCTACTCTCACTTCATTCTTTAATAAAATCTGACCTTCCAGTGTTGCTTCTTCACACGCGTGTTTCTTAACCCGTGGGATTTTAAAAACCTCCACTTAATTAACATAATTAAATTCCAATTAATTATTTATTTTCCCTTTAAATACGGCTCCCTCTTCCCTGTCCTCCACGCCAAATCAGAAGCCCTAAAACAAAAAACACAAGCAAACAAAATTCTCTCCTTCTCTCCCGAGAAGACTTACAATTACAGATCGGCGTTGATGCAAATTGAGCGAAGACAATCAATGGCGGCGAAGAAATTCTGGACTATGATCCGAGCTATAGCGTTGATGCTGCGAAAGGAGTTTTTGAAGAGCCGAATGGTAATATCCGATCTTCATTTGATGATGAAGAGAGGCAAACTCGCCGGAAAGGCCATGTTCGATCTGATGCATGTTCACCGGAGCACCACCGACATAGCTCACTCCATCGCCATTGCTCCACAGGACTACGAGTTCAGTTGCAGTAACAGCCCTGCTTTTCCTGCGCTTCAGATCTACGGCAAGAACCGCCGCCGATACAACGACGACGTCACCACCGTCAGCGCCGTGAAACGAGTGCTGGAGTTGCTAAACAACGAGACTCCGGCGGCGGAGGTTGCATCGCCGATGGTGCAGCTCGGGATGAGTCCGATGGTCAGGGTTACGGACTCGCCGTTTCCGGTGAGGGACGATGGGGACCACAAGGTGGACGAAGCGGCAGAGGCGTTTATAAAACGGTTTTACAGTAGCCTGAAACAGCAGAAGATTACGGCGGCTTTGGAATCTCCGTCGCCGTACCACGACACGTGGACCCGGTGAAAGCAAAACGAATCGTTTTGTGGCGATATGTTACTTGTACAAGAAGGAAAGAAGGAGAGCTGTATAGATGTTTGTCGAAATTTTCCACGAAATGCTTTTTGAGTGAACGACATGTCGTCTTCACTTTGTGTACCACGACTCAAGTACGGATCTCGACGACCATACTTGTCGATATTTATGGTTTTTTTCTTTTTATTTTTCCTTAAAATATATTATGTAATGTTTGATTACCGGTGAAGTTGGCTACGCCGGGATGAAACGGACAAAAGTACAGCTTTAAAGCCAATATTTTTGTTATCCTTTTTTCTAATATATGTTAATTTGAAAGCACAGCTGCAATTTTGAATCCTGAAGTTTTGTTGGTGTATTTACTGTTTATCTTTGGTTGATGGCGGGTGAGATGAATTACTTAGGTTGGGTTTGATTTTTTTTTTTTTGATTTTTGAAATTTAAGTTTAATTTATTCAAATTCTTTGATAATTCTTTACATATCATTGCATATACTCTTACGAAAGTAGTTAATTCTAATCAAATTCCATAAATAAAAATAGTTAATTAAAAACGAAATTAGCTTTTAATCTTGGTTTTGTTTTTAAAAACACAATAAGTAAGGTAACAATTAAAGTCATAAAAAGTATGGGTTAGAATAATACTTATTTACTTAACAGTTTAGAATACTTTTCATTGAAATAATAATTTTGAAATGTAAAATTTGAAGGGGTTTGAAAGTAGATTATTGAAGAGGAGTGTTCAAGATTTGGAGAGTTGAAATTTTTGTTTATTTTTAAGTATATGGTAACTTCTCTTCAACTTTCTTCTTCATCTCATCAATTTTCTAATCAAATTGTATCTAAAATAAATATTCTCTCTTAAATATAAATCTAATAATAATAATAACTTTTCTCTTTAATACATCAATGGTCGAACAAATATTTCATATATTCAAATCAATTTATTATTTTTTTCCTCTCGTCTCCTCTCGTCTCGTCTCCTCTCCCAACACACAATTGAGAAAGAAAAAGAATGTCTCCTCTTTTGATAAAGTGTTGGATGTGTGAAAAGAAAAAGAATGATTTTGAAATATATATAAATGGAAACAATACTTTATTGTAGACTTTGTGGTTGCCGGTTGTTCATTAACTTCCTTGGAACTTAATTAGGTTAGCTTTTTACTTTATAAATTAAATTGAGTTTGTCGTTTATTTCAGAGCATTATTTGAGTTTGTCCATTATATATAAATATAAATATATATAAAAGAGCTTGTCGTTATATACACTAGTCTATTTTAACTTATTATGTTGATTTTTCGTAATCTTTAATTCGATTTAATTTATTTTGTAAGAAGATTATACCATTACCAAGTAAAATTGAGTGTGTGTTGACACGTACCGTGACTTACTTTTTTTCTTTCTTTTTTTTTGTGCTGCGTTTTGAAATTGAGCTAAAGTAAAATGAGGGTAAGTTATAATTGTGTAATTTTCGTTCAGTTAAGTTGGTTTCTTAAGTAATTAACTAATTTTTTTAGTTTGTTTAACGCACTATATCAAACTCCAACTAAAAATAATATTATGTATATGTGTAGAATCGATTAATTAATAAAATAAGTTTTTGATATATTGAAAAAATTACTTTTTTTAGTCCGTAAATCGATTTTAAATTGCATTAATATTCATTTTTTGTCTCTAAAATTTGGAGTATAGTTTTAGTTTAACTATGTTTCAAAATTGAACATTTTTATCCCTGACATTTTAATAATGCTCATTTTTAGTCTATTCTATTTTTTTAGTTTATTTTTAAAAAAAAACTTACGTCACAAATACAATGTTCAATTTATCGATATATTGGAGTTTAAAATTTGTTTAGTCTACGTCATTTTATATATCTAACATTTCAAGTTACTTCAATAACTAAAATTAAACATTATTGAAATATATGGATAAAGTTATTTAATTTGAGCATATATATAAGTGAAGTATAAATTATTAGATCCCAAACTATAATGATTAAATAAACAAATATATATATATACACACCTACACATTTTTTATACTATTTTCGAAATTAAAATAATAATAATAAATACAATGTAATGAGAAGGGTTAGGGTTGATGATTATTGAACCTACCGACTGTGAGCTAAGTATGAGAACCATAACTAAAAAAGAAATCACATGGTAAAAGAAAATAAATTTTTAGTTGTTTTTTGGCTCTATATATATATATATATTTTTTTTTTCCTTTATTTTTCAGCACAAAATTTGGATAAATGTTGAAATGTATTTTTAGTCCATATTTGAAATTTAATTTCTACTTGATCTCTATGTTTCAAAATTGAAAATTTTACTTTGAATTTCAATAATGCTAAATTTTATTCGTTGAAATAATAAAAGTATTTGTTACATAATGTAATGTTGACTAAAATTAATGACTAAGCTAATCAACAAGCTTCGCAACCAACTACATTGCAACATAACCAGCTAAACATAATTAGTTACAACTATCTTGGTCATAGGTTACTTTACATGACCTACACAAAAGGCACCCTAGTCCAACATTGTTCCTTATTGAGAGCATGACGACATCTCATCCTAACAATTCAGTAAACACCAAGCACTAATTTGATCATTTAAGGCCGGGACGCCCCGAGGGACTAGTTATAGACAAATGGAAAAGTGTATTGATGTTACTACCTTAGTGAAGCCTTTCTCTCGACACAAAACGTGTATGCACACAATGCACTGTGTTGTAAACCCAACATGTGTAAGCCTACACAAGCTATTCTTATTTAGGTACACATGCCTAAAAAGAATGGTGTCAATTGAATCACAGCTGCTTGAGGCTCTCTTCATCAATCATGTCAACCTGGATCACACCCATCACTTGAAGCAAAAACCCTCTCATTGTGTGCTTACACTATGATCAGGGTCTCACTCTATGCATGCCAAAACTAGCTAGACTAATTCACCGAAGGCATGCATCTTGTTACATTGCATTTCCAACCAATAAGGACGACATGAAACCTTGCATCCTTTAAATTTTAATATAAATAGTCATAGTAAACAAGATACTACAACATCATCGTGGATCAAGGCTAACTCACATGCTTATACAAAAAATAGTTAGTTCATCACATAGCAAAATAATAATTACTTTGCATGCAACAAAACAGTGACATATACATGCATCAGATATAATTGATCAATACAAAACTGTAACGCCCGCGATTAGGAGGGGTACATGAATGAATCGAGTTCACATCCGAATGAGAGGGGATCTTGGGGATAAAGTCTCATGGTTAAGAAAGGCTTAAAAGAGTTGATTTGTACTACTTATACCAACAATGTGCACCTTCCTTTTCGGTGGTTCAATCGAAGAAACTTCACATTTAAGCGTGCTTAGCTTGGAGTTGTTATAGATTGGTGACCTCTTAGGGATTTTCCTAGGACTCATGTGAGTGAAGACAAAACATGCTGAAAGGACCTGTGTTGGTATGTGAAAATAGTCTTTATTCTTATAAGCGGTGAGATAGGCTTTGGCAGTAACACTTGCGAACGTGGACAAATTGCGATGAGTGGAAGGCTAGGTCGTGGGAGGAGCGTTGCAGAGAGTAACGACGTTCGCACGATCGCAACAGGCAGTTGATCGGCGACGACAATCGTGAGTGGCTGCACGTGCAGGAGGAGACAACGTAGGCGGCGCGTTGAAGTGAGGTGTGAGGGTAAGGAGTAGCATGACTTCTCGATCTATTCTCTCTCTTTTCCTATGTATGAAAGCATGAGAATGAAAGTGCGATGAAAACCTTGAAAGTCTATACAATACCACTTCTTTTATTTATAAACTGGCCTAGGAGTTTCTGATAGCACAAACACATGCCAACTTTTAATATTTACAAATAGCTATCTAGGGGTAAATTTACCAAAATCCTCCTAAGGTTGAAAATGTAAATGAAACTCTACTAGTTTAGAGAGACGGTTAGAAAATCATAGCTAGAGGGTTGATGCGAAAATATGGGCTGCGACACTAAAGAAAGAGACATGGCTCTGATGTCACTTTTTGAGACCACTACCTTATATGAGATCTCATTGGCTTTGTTTTTTTTTTAATCATCCAAAAAAACGGTTACCAATTGATCGTTGGTTGTCATCCTATTTAAACCTATGATTTTTTCCCTCTATTTTTCTTGTGGCACAATTAGTCGCAACACTGACAATAACGACCTTAACATACATTTTAAAAGCACAAATTATTTAAAGTTTAATTTTTCAAACTTCGAGTTGATACTTCTTTGTTTTTTTAGTACAACAAAAAGAGAGTAGAGAGTCTCGAACCATTGATCGAGTTGATACTAAGATATCATTAATACCAGCTAAACTATACTCGTCTTTGACATGAACACACAAATACTAGTTGTATGCTTATCGTTATAACTTTATAATATACTCAAATATAAATATTAAACTTGCATTAAAAGAAAAAAAAGGAACTCTATCATGGCAAGAGGCCAAAGTTAATTATATAATTGTCACATAGCGCTTTGTGAAAAGCAAGCAGTTGCACTTTGATTTAGCTTGTGGGCACTCAGCTAAACACTTTATGAAAGTTTGACAAAGGGGAAATAGTGGAAATATGATGTTTAATTAATGAAATTGTTCACTTTAGATTTCTGTGTTGGAAAAATATGCATTTTATTTTTTAAAAAAATCGAGTTTGGTTAATTAGATAAATTGAGTTTGGTTTATTTAGAAAAATAGTAAGGGCCGTTTGGGGTGGGGTTGCGTTGGGAAGGGTTCCCAACTTAGTGTTTGGGTGCAGGAATAATATCCTACACTCAACTCAGTCCAACCCGGCTCGTAACTTAGTTATAAGTTGAACAACTTATATTTGAAAATGTACCAACCTAGATTCAAATGCCCCATATAATATTACAATTTTTAGTTACTTATATTTTATTTTTATTTTTTTACCGTACGGTTAATTTCTGGATAGCTTTGTTCTGTGAAGTCTTGTCTGGAGGAAAAGAAAAAAAAAGGGTTTAAAATGTGGCTGTGAAATAAAGGAAGCAAAAGTCGAGAGGCTTTCTTAAGGAACACACTTTAAGCAACTACTTTTTCCCTAAAGACAAAACATATCGAAAATACATTAAATTAATTAAAGTTTCATGAATAATAAAGAAAGAAAATAAATTAAATGGATATCAAAA
>JBBMEG010000009.1:10038167-10078751 GCA_037832605.1 Cyclanthera cordifolia | reverse complement strand
TTTGATATAGTGTTTTAGAAGAGCAGTTGTAATCGTCTAATTGTAACTTTGCAACATAACCAAAAATCAAACATTCTCTAAGAAGATGCTTGAATGTGAAATTGTAGAGTGATAATTTTGAATAATAAATAAGATTTATTTTGAGTGATTTGAATTTTGAATTTTAATTATAGCTTATTTAGATGTGATTATTTGTATAGAAGTTGCAATTAATAGTTCGTTTTGGTTAAAAATTTTGTAAAGTAATTACAGACAATAGCTTGTTTGAATATAATTAAAAATTAATTATTATTTTGAAGGATTAAAAATAAGTTAATAGAAATTAATGATTATTTTGAATTGTTAAAAATTAGTGATTAAAATTTGAATGATTATTTTGAATAGTTAAAAATTAGTGATTAACACATTTGAATGATTATTTTGAATCAATAAAAAAAAAAAGAAAAAAGTGATAGCAATATCTCATCTTAATAATTTCTTAACATGAAGAACCAAATACAGTATGAGCTAAAATGTACGTCAAAGAGTACGTTGACTAAAATAGACAAAGACATAAGACAGTTGGATTGAATTTCTCAATTTTAATAGTTTCAGTTTAATTTTTACCATTGATTTCAAAAAAAAAAAAAAAAAAAAAACTAATAATCATTCTTATTTTACTTTTTTTAGTATAAATCTGAGCAGAAGATCACAAATCCTACATAAAAGGTACAACTACTCTCAAATAAATGAGAGTCAAATACCGATTTTCGAAATTGAATCCATGAGTGTTGAACTAAATTACAATCAAATTAATAAACATTCTTACGAATTTCACCAAAAAAAGAAAAGTATACCTTTGAAGCTAAGATCCTCCATCAATTACGCGAGGGATTGATCATATAGTGTTACCAATTAAACCACACAAATTATCTTTATCGTGACTATAATGAATATATGATACTTTGGGACTATGTTGTTGTCTATGTAGCCAACTTATATTAGAATTTACACTCTACAATTGAAGAAGAAAAAGAAATGAATAAATATTTAAGGTGTATTTGCGTTTTTTTTTTTTAGAAAAGAGAAAAGTCTAAGTGGAAAAAAAAATATAATTGTAGTTGAAATTTCACAATAAATATTAGTAGTAATTAAAATAGTTAATTACTGATTTAGAGATTCATGTTAATAGCCGTTGAATAATTAACTATTTGCTTGAGAATTAATGTTAATTATAAATGATAAATTTAATCTGAAATTTGAGATTTAATAAGTGATTAAGAATAATTATTTAGTACAAAATATAAATCTGAAACTTTCAAGTAGTGATTTACCACTTGCAACTTACAAAAAAAATAAATAAAAAAAATCATAATTTAGAGTAAAAGATCACTATAAATAAGTGACTTATAAAGTTGTGAATTCAAATCAAACTTTAAATTTAAAACTAATTAAGTCTAAATCTACGTAATAGAAACTAAAATAATATTAGGTTTTAATCTCAAATATTAAACTAAAACTAATCTCGCTATCGACCAATATATATTATATTTGCATATATTAATTTAGGGGAAACGAAAGTCCATTGATGTTATCCATTGAAAGGTATATGGTTGATGGAGGGACTTTCCACGTTGACCGAAGACCCAACATGTGAGGGATTCATTATTATATATGAAATTATAACGTACCACCACAAATACAAACAAAGATAAGGAAGATAATTAATTATATATGATGTAACAACTAACTTTTTTTTTTTTTTTTTTTTTGATCTATTGTATCTTTTAACTATGATGTAACAATTGTGTTTTTTTTTTTTAAAATCTAAATGTATCTTTTAATAAGAGTGTTGAAAATTTTTCAAGAGCTCAATAAGTTTTGAAAAGTACAATCAAGTTTGAAATGGTCAAGAAAAATTTGACATGTACACGATCCCATATAGGTGTGGTACTAAATCTCGATCCGGGCTCATGTGATCAGGTAAATCTTTAGTTGGGCCCTTATGGGTCGGATACTTCCAAGTCGAGCCCCAAAGCACGACTTCAAGGGGCCTCGTTTTCCTTGACCTTTGTCCAATTTGTGCTTCGATGTGTCTTGTTAGGCTCTTTACCCACTAAGAGCACACTACCTATATCTCATCTGTGTGGCCCCCTACTTATCTAGTAGTCGAATTCACATATCATTGGGCCAAAGAGCACGAGATCTCATAGAAGTTCTTCCTTAGAGATCTTCAATAGTTGATAGAATCTAGGGGAAAAGGGTAGCTATACGAGGTTTGTTGATAAATGTACCAGAAAAACTAAGCTCTAAGTTAATCCTAAACAGTCTATTAAACCATAGTCTTCACTAACTTAGACATCTAAGACCGGTGTCTATTGTTGTTTTTCATGTGCTCATTCCTGATACAAATTCATAGGTTGATCCAAACGACATATTTTAGATCAACAGTTAACGTTGCTGTGGAGATGAGGCAGTGTCCTACCGAGAGTTAAGCAAGAATGAGCATGAGTCACAACAACAACAATATCCAAGATGCTAAGTCCGATGAGGAAAGAGGTCCAAGGAGGTTACCCACTCGGGGGGGGGGGGGGGGGAGAGAAAGAGTGCAGGGGGGGGGAGAAAGAGTGCAGAAAGGACCACCTCAACCGCTAAAATGATTATGGACCCTAAGATGGTCAAGTTAAAGCAGAAGGTGTAGAGTATGGTCGATGTTATCGATAAATTAAAAGAAATGATCTAGAGTTCGCACCTCGTCTTGTAAGCAACCGTAGATAATTAGATAGACACCGGCTAAGTGCTCCTAATAGGGTAGGGCACCAGCGTGTGAAGCAAAAACACTCGTCGTGGTGAGGTAGTCGACAACCCACAATCTACCCCAAATATAGCTATATAGGTCTTTGAATGCATTAGTATATGTACTTTTTTTTTCTTTTTGAAGACAACATAGGTACTTTCTTAAAATGTTTTTTCTTATATTTTAAACTATGTGAGCGGTGTGATCCACGAAAAACGAAAGGCTTTATAAATTTATTCTGGTATATTTAATTTAAATGACTTAACTACAGTTAAAATAATTGATTTTTTTTCAATTATATTTTATTGAGGATTTAACGTTATATTTAAACGGAACTGAATCAAACATTAAATTATCTAATAATTAAGCACTCTTAGCTGCCATCGAAGCTTGAGAGAGAATTTTGAAATCGTAGAAATTATAAACCTGAAGAAAGTGAAAGATAGAGCGCACTAAGAAGATTAAGAGCGCTCTAATACCATTTCAATATTCTCGAGGGGGCGATCGAGGGTGAACACCCCTTAAAGGGGAGCAAGCCGCGAAGGTCATGACTCCCCCTTATGAGTCGACCGAATCCAAGTAACTCTCAGAAATGTTGTGCCATTAGGTAGCAGTGGCCAGAAGTTACGACGAAAATGTGAGAACTCCAATACAGAGCGAGCTATGTAGGTGAGGACCCGCAAGGGTTGGCGAAGTCCAAAATCGATCCTCAAGAGGGGGTGAATAGGCAAATACGCCCTAAGGGAAAAGTCGTGGAGGTTAGGACTCTCATGTGGATGAGTCGAATGAGTCCAAGTAACATTTAGGACCGTTGCACCTATTAGGGGTGACGTCCTAGAGTTACACAGAAAAAACCACACTAAGGGATTGCCCATGGATGTGAGGAACCGCAAGGATTGACCGAGTCCAAGTATTGTCCTCGATCGTTGCACCTTTAAGATGTAACGTTTCAGAGTTACATCAAGAAAACCTACACCCACAATGGGTCAACCATGAAGGTCAGGACCATTTTTTGATCGACCAAACTCAAGTAACATCTAAAGACAATACCGTTACACCTCTAAGTTATAACAATCAGGAGTTATACCAGTATTCATTCTAGGCTTAATGGCTGACGTTATAAACGGTTGACCATTAAGTTGTCATTAATTGAGTTGCAGCGGTTACGAGTCTGACTGCTATAAAAGATTCAGAGGATCCACCTTTCATCCAAGCTGAACTACGCTTACAACCTCTTGTAAGTTGTTATAAGTTCTCAAACTCTCTCTAAACACTCTCCAAGATACGTTTATGACTTAGGCATCAAAGACCATGTGGCTCACATCACACTGGTGTGCCTAAATATATTTTTTTTTTCCAGACATCTCCTTCTCGGTAAAAAAAACTTCATCGTTGATCCCGGTTGACCATGTTTTAGTATCAACAGTTGGGGTCATTTGTGGGGACGAGTTGTGTTCTACCCCTAAAAAGCTACACCCTTACGCTTTTTCTACAAAAATATCGAATAATATGAGTCTCAGCAACCATGTTATCAATAGAGAGTTGGACAACGAGCATGCTTCGAGAAGAGTTGCCACCAAAGGACATGAACAAAATCATTTACTTATCTCACAGTCTCGTCATTAAACACATAAACAACTAGCTTCCACATATTTTATTCACCAATAATTAGGAATGACTTGGACTATTGTTTAAATTTTATAAAATCTTATAAACTAAATTATAATTTCTTCCAATCATATAGTCTAGATTTTTAAATTATAAAAACTAAACATTGACTTTCTTGGAAGTATAGTGACCAAATTTATAACTTACCTTACAAACATAAAATTAAAATGACAATGGAAGTTTTAAAACCAAACGAAAGTTTGAAAAAGAAATAATTAAAAGAAAAAACAAATGAAAATCCTGTAAACGGAAACCCAGAATTAGAAAGAAAAACATCGAAAACAAGCGCATGGAAGGGCCCAACCACGGGTCTAGTTTTCCCTTCCTAGACGAGATATCTGAGCCCAATGATTATAAGGGAACACTTCTTTTTTTAAAATATTTTTTTTTGGAAGAATTTGCAAACCTAAATGAATAGGTTTATATAAGATTTTGAACAATCCTTTAATCATAGCTATATCTAAATAACTCACGGGATGAAATATTTAATTTTAATGTCAAAGCGATCATAGTGTAACTGACATTAGTTATACATTAGCATCTATTAGATCTAAAGTTTGAGTCATTCACTCTAATGTTGTAACTTCAAAAAAATAAAGATAAAAACTAAACTCAAAGAGGCGGTTTGTTTGGCTCTTTTATTGAATTGTTAAAAACGAACTTTTATAATCACTTTATAAACACTTTATACAAGCGAGCTACTATAACAAATTTTTCTTTAAAACCACTCAAAATAACTCGTCGTTTCTAGCAATTATTCATCCAGACACCCGCCAAGAGTATGATTGGTGCAGTGGGAAGAAACGAGAAGAGAAGATAAGTGATCTCTTACGATTTTTTGATCCACCAATTTACATCATATCAATTACTAATTTTACTTTTCTTCATTTATCTTTCCCTTTCTATTCTTCTTCCATCCCTTCTCATTCAACTAGCCAAATATGCTCCACATGATATATGCTTCCATCCTCCAATTTTTGGAACTTGTTTTAGAACCTAATAATATTTTTGCAGATTAAATTAGCAAACATATTCCCTAAATTTTAGAGTTTTGGCCAACACTATTCTTGAATTTTTAAAAGTTTCAAAAATACTCTTGAATTTTACAAAATGTTTTAGAAACACCTACGTCGTTAAATATGAATGAAAATCGTTAACATTTAGTTTAAAAAATACCTCTAAACTTTAAAAAGTTTCAAAAATACCCTTGATTATAAAATATTTGTAACGTTATTCTTTTTTACGAGAATGTTAAAAGTTTTGTTTCGAATATCTACCATATTTAATTGTTTTTTTTTTAATCTTTGTACTTTTTACTCATGAATTACTTTTATGTGTCAATATTAGTTGTTTAATTAATAGAATAGTTAGTCCATGTTGAAATTAGTTTCTTAATATATTTCTCTTATGATTGTTGTTTATCATTTTATCTTTGTTTTTCAATACATAGAATATAGGGGTGTTCATGGGGTTGAGTTGAGATTTTTTAGACCAATTCAAAATTTCTAAGTTGGTGAATTCATCAATCCGCCCAACCCTGTGCATTTGAGTATAATATTTGGTTGCATTAGTTCAGGTTGTCGGGTTATCAAAACACTCATAATAAAAAATCATTGAGACAATCTGGATGCAATGTTAAAAAAAACGTCTCTTGAGACAACATGCTCAAAACGCCCCTTGAGACAACATGCTCAAAACGCCCCTTGAGACAATCTCAATGCAATGTAAAAAAAAAAAGAAAAAAAAGAAAAATAAAAATATAATATATATATATATATATCAATTTGAAATCGATTATGACGTCATTGATAATTTATTTATCTCTAGAGTTTGACATTAAGATAAGCTATTTAAAACATTAAGTTAGAAATCAATCTCATCAAACAAAACAATGATAAGTTATCATTCAATTTTAAAAAGATCAATAAATATTTACCTAGTTTAGGTTTTCAATTGCATTCCAACAATTATTGAATTATAAAAAAATAAAATTGAAAATCATCCCAACACTAATTTAGTCTTTTTGCATATTTGATTAATCAAGAAATGATAAATGTTATAGATTTTGAGTTTCTGAATTAATTGATAGACTATGATCTTTTAAATAATATACGTTTATGTTCTTACAACAAAAAAAAAAAATAATAATAATAATAAGAAATAAGATTTAATGATTTTGAAGTAAGATTTTTTTTCTTTTTTTTCTATTGCTTGACATATTTATTCCAATAAAAATTTAACATTTTTTATTTAAAACATAATAGTGAAAATGTTTTTTTATTAGTTTTTATTGTGAATGATATTTTTAAAACTTTATAAAGTTTAATAGCATTTTTCTAAAACCAAACTTTAACTATTTTCGTAGATATTTTTAAATTATTTGTAAAATTGAAAAGTATTTTTTAAAATTTTCGAAGTTGAGAATAATACTTACAAATCCCAAAATTTAGAGATAGGTTAGATAATTTAGCTTATTTTTAAAAAATTTAATTATTTTGAAGTTTGAAAGTTGGATATTTTCTCTATCTATATTTTGAAACTTTATTTTCTTTAATTTAGTCCCGCTGAACAAAGCAAAAGAAAAAGTATTCGTAGGTCGGGTGGGTCTCAAGTTACAGATTTGATCAGCCAAACATCGCGAATCGAATTGCTCCAAAAGCAGGGCCGATCAATGGGCGATTTCATCGAAGGGAAGCTTTGAGCGTATCCAAAATTTGTTCATAGTGAAGATCACAAACCAGGCTACTCACAAAACTGTTCATCGCGCCAAATTAGTTGAGACGCATTTCTACTGTAGATTTCTCTCGTATCAGCCGTTAGTGCGATAATTCAGGTTTTTAAGTTCATACTTGGCCTTCCTTGGAAGAATCACTTGACTTAGGGTTTATGTTTTTCTGTTCAAATGAGTCGTCTCCTGCTCTCACCTTGTATTGCCTGCTTGAAGATTCATTTCGTTTCTGGTAATTTACTCGATTCTCTTTTGGCGAAGTTGCTTACCCGAAAGTTTACGTGTATGTCTTAATAATTCTGGATTATGGTGGATTTTTATCGTGATTGAGATGCGCGTGAAGAGATTTTGTTGATATGAGATTTTGCTTCTATAATTCATTGCTTTTGATTGCTGATCTCTTGTTTATCAGCTGCATCGTTTTTTTTTTAAAGAATCAAGTTAAATAAATATCTGTTTAGTGGACATGTAAGCCTGTTTGCAATATCTGGTGATCGGGTGTCCTGGATTAGCATTTATGTATACGCAGGAAATCAAGTTGAAATGTTACTTTCTTCTGTTATTTGTTCCTATATATGCGTATTAGATCGCTTTAGGAAATCTTAAAGGAACTTCAATCAAAACTTACATGTCAGGTTTTTGTGTGGGTCAATTTTGATTGGGATCGGTAAAACTATGATTTGAATTTCAACGTGGATTGTATATTCTAAGGCTTTTTATTAAAGGTAACAAAAAATCAGATTGTTTTTTTTAATATCTATGAGTAGAGTTCAATATATTCACACTTTCACTATTTTCACGGGTGATAGTCATCCTATAACATTTGGATGTCAAGAAAATTTATAACAAATTAATTAATAAGTAGGAGACTATGGGTGGATTGATGATTTATTATGGGACATGTTTGTAAAATTTAGTAGATATCTTCTTTCTGTTTTATGTTTATTACGGGACTTGATGATTTATCTGCAATTATTAAGTATAGATCTAGCGATCTATCTTCTGGCATTATATATTTCTTTGCTGGGCAAGGGTTTCTTACACGTGAGGCTCCATTTTTGTTTCAGCCTGAGTCAACTATTGATGGAACTTGGAAGATCAATCATTCGTGATATTGGGTAAACTCTTGACGGGAAACATGGAGGAGGACAATGGGCTTGAGCTTTGCTTGGGTTTGTCTTGCGGAGGATCATCGACCAAGGACAAAGGTAAAAATGTCTGCACTTCGGATGTTGGAACAGAGGAAAGTGATAGAGGTAGCAAAATAATCGATGATTTCAAGAATTTCCTCCAAGGTGGCAATCAGAGACAAGATATGGGCTCAGCTTTCTTAAGAAGTGACTCGATAACGGTTAAAGAGAATTTTTTTCATCATCTTTCCCAGGCTCGTACAGATGGAGATAATTCTCTAAACTTGAAATCCAGTGGAATCTGGATGAAGAAAAATGAGAACCGTGTGGATATCCAGGAAGAAGAACAGCCTGAGGTGGGTAATAAGCGGAAGATGTTTGAGGAGATGCACTGCCAAAAGAAGCATGTAGGAGAGTCTTGTCGAAACGATGCGGATGCGAAGGAAAAAACATCATTTATTTCCACAAACAATGATGGTTCTGCAGCTGAAAATGAGGTCGTAGGAGAATCTGAACTTCAGGGTTCTACATCAAGGCTAGTTTCACAAAATGATGGACATTCTGAGTTAAGTACTACAGACTTGAGTGAACAGAAGAAGCTCAACGGTTCATCAGGTAGAGATATGGAGCTTCATAACTTCAACAGAAGCGTACCGTTTTCTATTCAAATTTCAAGTAGGCTGAATGATGTTTCTCCTTCAATAGTCAAAGAGTCTCACAATGCTGGTGCATTCAGTTCAACTGGCCATTCTCTACATGGTATAAGGCAACAAGTATTCCTAGCTGAAAATGGTTTACAAAGCGGGATCCAGCCTATGAATCCTGGAAACTTGCCTTTGATGTTTGGCTATTCTTGTAGCCAACTTCCAACTTTAAATAAAGATCATTCATGGGGTTTGATTTCTCAGCCACAGCTGCATAATCCCTGTGATCTACCTTCTTCAGGTAAACAGCCCATTCCTACCCTAATTTCTTATAACAATTTAAGCTGAAAAGGTCCTTCCTTAATGTTAAAGGACTTCCGTTCCCTTTCTTTATAAGTCTAGATCGATCTTGGTTTTAAATTATAACCTTGAATGTTAACAGGACGAGGGGCTATCCACTGAAAATTGAAGAAGTTCATGATTTATTTTTATTGTTATTATTAAAAGAAAAACTGAGAGCTTTAACATGGCCTACCAGGTTTTGTTAGGATTTACTCTAATCGAACTGTTTTAAACTCAAAAGAAATTTTTGTCCCTTTTCTTTCCCTCACAAGATAAAAGAGGAAGCTTAGCCGCGATCTCTTTTCCTTCTGGTACTTTTACCAAATACTTACCCGACCTCTCATATTAGAATTAATAACAAAGGACTATCTTTCAACAATTTATCATTTTCCATCTTAATTCAAGATTAATTCTTACCCTTTGTCATGAATGTTCGTTGAATGCAAGGAATTCTTCCTAATTCAGCTGAGGCTACTCCATACAATGGCAAGACGTTAGAACGAGACAAAGTTGATATGGGACAGCCTATCGTCGAAGAAGGATCCTCTTCTCAAGGAGGGGCAAAAGGAAGCAGCAGTAGCCTCAAAGCAAAAGACGCATCTGAACGATCCGCAGAAGGTTTGCTAAACGAAATTTCTGATATAAAGCCAGGCCTCGCCGCGGATGTCAAATTCGGGGGATGTGGTTCATTCCCTAATCTACCTTGGGTTTCTGCCACTGCTCCAGGCCCTAATGGTAGAACGATTTCTGGCGTGGCTTACAAATTTAATGCAGACCAGATCAAGATTGTCTGTGCGTGCCATGGTACACACATGTCGTCTGAGGACTTTGTTCGACATGCTGGTGAAGAGCGTGTTGGTTCGGATAACGAAACTCGAATGGCTTCGTTTTCAAATAATAACCCTTCAACCTCTACATAAAGTTGACTCATAACGTTTATGTTTGCGTAGTGTCAGGATTAGGAATTATCTTTTTGGACTGAATTTAACAGCATTCCTTGTATTAACCCCTTGCAAAAGAAGCACTCATTTTCCTTGGATATATACTTTTGACTCTTATCAATCTTGACTTTGAGAAACTGGAAAAGTTCTGTTTTTAACTGATTCTAATTCTACCGACTTTTTTACAAGGTACGAGAATGACAGTGCTACATTCAACAAAGCTTCTTGGTTACCTGTACAAGGCCTGGAGTAAGTTACCTTCTTTGGGTGGATAGAATTTATATGAAACTAATCAAATTATGATGGAAGATACGTTGAGGTCCTGCAGTTTCTAACGTCTGTTACCGTTTTCTTTTTTTCGAATTCATTAAAAGTTAAAAGATGAGTTATTTGAACTCTTTAGACATGTTTGATGTAGCGGAAAGAGAAAGGAAGGTCAGGGAAGGAATTCCTTCCTATCAATTGGCCAACCGTGACATTCCATAAATCAATAATATATTCTCACTTTCCTTATTTCTTTTCTTTCCTTCTCTTCCAGAAGTAGTTAAAAATGCTCCCACAATTAACGAGTAGGGGTGTTCATAGGTTGGTCGGTGTTGATTTTCGGTGAAAATTGACATCGAACCAATCATGTCGATATACTTAGAAATGAAATCGAATCGATGGATTAGTTAAGTCGGTCTATTTGTTCAGTTAGGTCGGTTAAGTCGGTCGAATTGGTCGATAAAATCGGTTAATTCATTTTATTTTTTAATTAAAAAACATACTTATCATGCTATTTTTATTAAAAAAAATTGTTAACTGATCGATCCGACCAATAACACTTTTTTTGATTTACTATTTTTTTAATCGATTTTGACCGATATGAAAATCGACCGACCATCTTAAATTTGGTCAATTTTTCTAGGTCTAATTGATTTTTGGAAAATACATGAATACTTTAACTTAGAGCATGATTGAAGTAAGAAATGAAATTTATTTTCATTTGTTTGACCCAGAAAACTGTTATCCCATGAAATGAAATAACCGTGTCATTATTTTTGGATTGGTGTTATTGACTTTATTATTATGCTTTAAATCTACATTACAGCTGAATAATGACAAATGAAGAATCTTTTTTGGTTTTGAAATTTAATTCTCGTCAGAATAGCTGTTTGGCTGGGCAGAGAAGCTGGAACTTTTACACGTGTTAGCAACACACATTGTCAGTCTTTTTGCAGCTCATCCTGTAGCCAATCAGATCGTAGACCATCCACGTGTCAGAAAATTTCGTGTGTCCACACTGCCAACTTTCTTCACTTTCCAATTTTAGGTGCAAAAAATAACCTACAAGATTGACATTATTGATGGGTAACTTTCATTTGATAAATAATTATTTATGAATTCTTTTAATTTTAGTTATGTTTGGTACTGTCGAGATTACTTTCTATTATTTATCTTCAATTTTTATCGTATGAATTACTAATTTATTTTTATTTTTCTATATTTATCTCTTTCAATCCCTTTTATTACAGATGCCCTAAAATTTCCGTAAATTAAATTTTATATATTATTATATATCATGTTTGAGATTGAAATTTTAAATAAATATTTACCAATTTTCTCTTCTAAAAAATTGTAGATTCTTCGACACATTAAATGATATGCAAGCTACTATCTTAATAGTCAATTGTTTTGAAGTGTAACCTCATATTATCTAATATAATATTCGAGCTAGTATTATTAATCTTAAAAAATTTGAGGATTCCACTTAAGTGGACAAAAAAAACCTAGGCGAATATTTAATCCCAAAAGTTAGAATTCGATCCAAGCGAGTAAGTCAAAGTGAATATTTTAGACAGCAAATTTAGATATAATCTAAGATGATCTTCTTATATGATAGTTCCTTGAGATATATTTCAATTTTCTAAAATATCAAATCGAATGATTCAGTATTATTATGTAAAACCAATCTAATCTATTAGATCGGTTTGGTTGATCGGTTCAATTTTATCGATTTTCAATTTTTCCTTTTACCTTATTCTCAACAACTCCATATACTTGGAGAGCTACTGCTATAAGAGGCTTTAGATAGAGAAGAGAGGAGAGTATTTCATGAGTTATCTCTACGAGTAAGTTTAGTAGAATCAATATGATAAATATTGACTATTTTGCCTTTTCCTGTAATGCACAAACACCTCCTCCACCAAAACCTGATCCTGCTATTTCACTTTCTCTTCATTGTATGCCATATTCTATTACCAAAATTCTGATCTTCGGGGCGAACCGCGGGCTCATGATCTCGGGCTAGAACTTCTAAGATCAGACTCAAGATTATCTGGAGTTGGTCAAAAAGTGATTGATTCACTTCCTTTCTATAGATTCTCATCACTCAAAGTATCAAGGGAAGGACTAGAATGTACAGTTTGTCTATCCAAATTTGAAGGCGTCGAAGTCCTTCGGTTGCTTCCGATATGCAAGCATGCCTTCCACATTGGGCTGCATTGATCATTGGCTTGAAAACCACTCAAGCTGTCCGCTCTGTCGGCATAGGATCAGCATCGAGGACGTACGTTGCATTCTCTTTACCTATTCGATTAGTACGAGACTCGTGAGGAACAAGAGCTGTCGCCACAAGATATCCAAACATGGAGCTCATTGTGCAGAGAGAGGAGATCATCATAACTCTTCAAGGTTCCACATCAGAAGAAGCTTTACAAAAACTGTGAAGGGTAAGAAGAAAAAATAAGTCTTGATCGAAAACGAAGCCGGGGAATGCGGAAATGAAGACCGGGGGCTCTTTCACAAACCTAAACACAAGAGTCTCCGACTTTGTTTATTGAACACAGATGGAGCAAATTTGAGTTCTTCTGACTTCATGTTCTTGAACACACAGATGCTTGGAGCCATGTCAAGCATTAGATTCTCTTCTTCGGATTCGGTAAACGTTCGTGGATCGAGAGAAACAAGGGGCAAGAAGATTACAGAAACTAAGGAAGAAATGAAAATGAAGCTGAGACCATTTAAGAAAAGGATAAGCATAGATAAGAAAAATAGCTTGCTTTCAATCTTAGGTATTCTCCTTATATCAGACTCAAGATGGTCTGGTTCTATTAAAAAAAGTTTCATTATTTTTCAATACTTTAGATCTTTTGATTTTTTATTTTTAGTTTTTGAAATTTTATTTTATTTTCATTCAAATTCTCTCCTAAATGTTTCATCTTTCCTTAAAGGTACTTCTTTTAGTTTTTAAATTTTCATTTGGTTCTTAAAAACATAGGTGAAATGATAAAGTTATAATTTGGTTTCATTTACCCTTTTAGCTCAATGATTGGAGGCATCAAGATAAATCTAAAGTTTTGGAGCAGGTGATGTCATAGTGTTTGGTTCCAAGCTCTCTCTCTCTCTCTCTCTCTCTCTCTCTCTCTCTTTTTCCCTTTCTATTTATCTGCTACTTAACTTCCAATAATGCCCTTGCCTACCTCACATTTGTCAACAAAAAATTTAAAATTCCCTTGACCTTGCCATCATCTCTTCTGAATTTTCAAACCTACAATAAAACTTGCAGTTTTTTAAATGATTTATGAAGGTTCATGAAGCAGCAGCCAGAGAAGAATTAAAATCCTCATCTCCTTCCACTCTTTTCATCAAATGGGTGTTTTTAGCTTCATTTGATTGGGATATTGGCTGATTCGGATCGAGTTTCGGCTATCGGAGAATCGATGAACCGGTTAAGCTTGATTGCTTTCTGCCTCATTTCTTTGTTGTTTTATGTTGAAGCTGATGATCCTTCTCAAGATGCTGAAAACAAAGCTTTTCAGCCAAGCCTTGCCTTTGTGGTAGGGATTCTTGGAGTTATGTTTTTAATGACATTTCTTCTCCTTGTCTATGCAAAATTCTGTCATAGGAGATCTTCTGTTAATGGGGATGATGTAAACCATCTCGGACAAATCAGATCGAGTTCTCGATTCTCCGGAATCGACAAGACGGTTATCGAGTCCCTTCCGTTCTTTAGATTCTCCACGCTTAAAGGCTCCAAAGAAGGGCTGGAATGTGCAGTCTGCCTCTCGAAATTCGAAGACGTCGAAATTCTTCGGTTGTTGCCGAAGTGCAAGCACGCGTTTCATATCAACTGCATCGACCATTGGCTCGAAAAACACGCGAGCTGTCCTCTTTGCAGGCAGAGAGTTAGCGCGGAGGACGTAAAGCTCGTTACGAGTTCAAGCAGCAACCTATCGGAGCTGAAACAAGACTCGAACATAGAGCTCTTTGTACAAAGACAAGAACATCAGCAACAACTCCATGGCTCATCTAGATTCAGCATTGGAAGAAGCTTTAGAAAGATCTTTGAGAGTGACAAACAAGAGGAAATGTTGATACAAAAGGCAAGTGATGGAGATGATTACAAGAACGACTTACACCGACACAATCACAAGATCGTCGTATCCGATTTCGTCTTCATGAATCGATGGAGCAACGTGAGTTCCTCGGACATGATGTTCTTGAACAAAGAGATGATTGACTCAATTTCAAGCACAAGATTCAAATCCTTAGAAACAGACATTGAGCAGTCAATGCTGCAAAGTTCATTTGAAAGAAAACTCAACCAAAACAATAACACATTTTCAATTATGGGATTTCCTTCAACATCAGAATCTTCTACAAATCCATACCAAACAGCAAGAAGATCAGTTTCAGAAATCACAGGCATATCAAGATTTGGGGAAGATCTGTTTTTTAACAGAAAAGTTGAAATTGGGGAATCTTCTAATCTGGAAAACAATGTCAAGCAAGACAGAAAGAGACAAATTTGGTTCCCAATTGCTAAAAGAACAATCCAATGGTTTGCCAACAGAGAAACAAGGCTTCAACCAGCTGAGAATAGACAACAAACAGAACAAACTGTATAAACCAGACAAGTTCTTTTATCTTTCTTTTACTTCAAAAGGAAATTTTTTTTGGATAGTCAAAAAACTTGGATTTATTTGAAATATTACCATATAAATTTGATCTGATGTAGGCTAAATCCAAATTCTCTCATCCAGTTCTTCAATATATATTAACCTTCTACATTTCTCTTCAAATTTCATTAGTGTTCCTGTAAAATTGTGGAATATTTATTTTAAGTGTTTAGAATTAAGGAGTTATTTTGAGTGATTATAAAGATGAAATTGTAATAATAGCTCATTTGTATAAGATTTTTAAAGAGCGATTATAAAAGCTCGATTATAAAATCTTCATAAACACTCAAAACAAACATCACCGAACCATGCCAGTTTTTCCTTAAACAAAATTCAACAATTTTCAGAAAAAAAGGCCAAAAATAAAAAGAAATGGAAATTATAAATTAATAGAAAATAAGAAAACCCCAGGATTCTTTGGCAGCTCCAAGTCAAAGAGCATGCAGCCAGCAGAACAAGTTGATAACTATGCTTAAAAATAGGCGAAGTTGCAGGGAATTTAGCATAAAAACAGGGTGTTGATTAGAATAGAACAACTTGATCAAGGCTGCCTGTAATTCAATTTTTTAAGAAAAAGATTATTATATAATTTGGGTTTCCTTCGTTGACGTAAAGGATGAGTCTTTCTTGTTTGTCTCTTTGGGTTAAGTTCCAAACTAAATAAATTATAATTAATATCAAAAACTAACTCAATTTCTTATTTTACTTGCGGTTTGAGTTTTGACTTTCTCTTTGTTTCAACTCTGCATTTCTATTGGTTAAATGACGAACATGTGGTAGGAAGTAAATGTTAATATCTTAGCTTATTTTGCTAATGCATATCCAATTGAGCCCAACAATTAAAGTCAATATACAAACTTACCACACACGTTTAGCATGGCTGAAGAGGCCTACTATACACGTGTCAGCAGTTGGCACGACGCGCTCACCCGAACGAAAAAACTCTCATCTCACTGTTCACTTCTCCATAAGTGCGAGAAATAAGAATGATGTGATACTAATAAAGTTGTCCTATGTTGGTTAGAAGAGGAAAAAATCATAAGTATAGAAATGATGACAACCATCTCCATTGAAATAAAATATTTGGAATGTAACAAAAAACAAAGTCATGAATCATATGCTCAAAGTGGATAAGTCATATCAATGCGGAGATGTCCACATTGGTTTAACGAGGGCCATCCTTATCAATGGGCACGAGACCCATCCCACAAACATGACTATGTTGGTATAATGCTTGTAGTGAAGTACAAAGATGTTTGGAGTTGGACACAAAAATTTGGTGTAGTTTTACCGAGTTGGAGATGTACTCTTAGGAGAAGAGGATTTAATTAGTCAGATACGATAGTCGTTGTAGAAATCCGCCCTACAAACTAACGGTATAATCTCATGAGAAAAGAAGTTGGTCTGGATCTGTCTAGTCCTATTACTATGTAAGGGAATGCTTGGTGTTTGTTCAAGTGGAAGATTCTTGAGATACAAACAAAGTTGTCTTACGTTAGTTAGAAGGGGAGGGTGTATGTCTAAAGTAGACAATATCATATTAGCGTAGAAATCCAGATAGAGTTTCGTTCTCATCACACCTCTCGTAAGCATACAGTACTCGTTCTCACTCCTCCACAGGTTTTTCATCATCTGTGTGAGCTTTTATAAGCAGTTGAAGTTTGGAATCTTGACTTCAACTGTATTCTGTTGTAACAGCTATTAACTTCTCTGGTTAACTGTTAGTCGTAATTGTTCAAACTGATTTGAGCTAGCTTTTTACTTATTGTATATATAATCGGAGAAGCTTGGCTTAATTATATGTGACCTTATCATAGTTACCTTGTATGCTGTCACTCTTTAAACAATTAACTCGTTAACTTCTCCCTTGCATTGATATATTATATTTTAATCCATTATGCTTAAATGATTAATTTAGTTATTAATTTTAATTAATTATATATATAAAAACAAATGGTTAACGACTTCATTTTGTATTTATATTATATTTGCATGATTATTGTTATATTTGTCCAACCAATATAAATTAGGCAATATTATTCAATAAAAATAAATTAATATTGCTTGAAGCAATAATCGAGCCTAAGTATTCATTATGTTTGAGTGATCTATATAATTTAATTAAATTAAAGAGTAATTGCATCATCTTCGATTAATTAGTACTATAATATAGTTTATTATGGTCACATTTTAATGATAAAAATAAATTAATTGAGACCAATTTAGTGTAATATGATAAATTTTATCTCGCATAAATTTTTTTACTTTGCTACATGTGATTATTGAGGATAAGATATTAAATTATATTTTCTAAATTACCCATAAAGATTATAAAAGTGAAATAAATGTGATTAACTAAGCTCACAACAAAAAACCAAACTGTATGTCACTAGATTCATATTTTTATGATTCCACGTAGATTATGTTTTGATTACTTATCTTAATATGAGTGTGCTTCTAACATCAAGGCTCATTGATCAATAATATATATATATATATATATATATATATATATGAATATTTAATTTAAAAAAAAATTATAAATATATTCATAAAAATAAAAAATAATAATAACAAAGATACTTAATGAATTAATGAGTATTGACAAATACTCTTTTATAATGCTAAATATTTATAATACAATATATTGATATTATGAATATGTTTAGTAAGGTAAAAATGTTAGTAAAGGAAGCGAATAAATATTTTTTAGATAACCAATTTTCATCCCACCAATTATTTTTTTATTTTTATTTTTATTTATTTATCCTATATACCCAATAAATACAAATAATTTCAAGATTTATCAACGTTTATAATTACTTCAAATTATCTTCGGGCCAACTGAATGATCCATTTAAGTCGGTCCTAAAGGAGAAGAGATATCCAAGATCGGTGCATCATATTTGGAGAAACAAACAGAAGTTGAACAGGTGGATGCGAGCCAGAGAGCAATATTTTTCTGGCACACACAAGCCTTTTGGCATGGACCAAATGAGCAAGCGAAAGCCATTCTCATCTCTCGCAATCGCCCAGAAGGTTTGAAATCGGGAAAAATATATCTTGAAGATGCAGTGAGAGTGAAGCTAAATCAGAGAAGATGATCGAAAATTGAGTACGGAGAATCTGTTCGCAACGATTTGTTCTGTTCATCGCTCAGGCTTTCACAGTTTGCTCTGGAATTGAGCTGAAGCGACGGAGCGGAGTGATGGTGAGGATGTTACCAATGGTTTCCTCATTACGACCTTCCATTTCGTCGTTTAGATTTGCAGGCGCTTCTCGTTTTGCTCATTCTCTCACTTCTTACACCCCTACTCGGAGGCTCGCTTCATTTCATCATGGTTTTGGTGCGGATTTTGTTCTCTTTACCGAGCCCTAATGTTGATCATTTTTATTGTGTGTTCATCAATATTTTGCTGTTTTTTCTTCTTATTAATGATTGTGAATTGGAGGCAGTAATTGATTGGTTCCCTGATATTTCCCTGCTTCTTAGCTAATGATTGTGTTCTGTCCAAGATTTCATTTCACATTCACGGCTAGATTTATTGCTATTTTTTACGATGGATTTCCTTGCTTTCTGTTACTGCGCGTCTTTCCACTGTCACTAAAGCGAAAGGCGTAACTGAAATAGAAAATTAAAGAAAAAAACCGCCTCTTATAAACTTCGTCGGAATTTCTTCATGCACATAGCATAATTTATGCATGATTTTCTGGTTTGCAATGCGGAGTTTAAGTTTTATACAGACGTTGGGGTTTTTTTTTTTCCCTGCTCAATTGATGTATCCAGCATTCAGCTTTTCAAAGCATGTTTTTGTTTATTTATTTATGGGTAAATTATTAATTTGGTCCCTATGGTTTAAAGAAAGATAAAGTTTAGTCCTATGATTTAAGAATCTAGAGTTTAGTTTTTGTGGTTTGCAGAATTATAGAATTTAGTCATTACAGTTCGGAGAAATATATTATTTAGTCCTTACAGTTATGAGAAACATGTTATTTAGTCTATATGATTTGGAAAAATAGAATTTAATCTTTATAGTTTGATAAAACCTACAAAATAGTTCATGTTATTCGTACATCGTAGGTGAATTAAGTACGTTAATGTAATTTTTGATTTATGAAATTATGTCTTTTTTGTTCAATCAATTACTCACTCACACTCTCATCATTAATAACGAACTTTTACGCATTTTATTCACAAAAAATTACGAACGACAAGATTATTTTTTAATTTTATCTAACTTTAGGGATTAAATTCTAATTTTTCAAACCATAAGGACTAAATCGTAGATTTCTCCAAGCCATAGGAATTAAAGTCTAGATTTTTAAACCATTGGAACTAAATTATAACTTTCTTCAAACCATGGGGACTAAATTTATAATTTACCCTTTATTTATTTATTTGAAGCCTTTTGGTATGAGTTTTCTAGTTTGTTATTTGTACTTGCTAACTTTGATTCCTTATTTCATATAACGACATGGTTTTTTTTTTTTTTTTGTGTGTGTGTGTGTTAGTCTTGACATAATTATCTCGGGATATTGATTTTAAGTTGTTATATAGCTGTTCCACAGGCCCAATTATTTGGTCTGAACTCTACAAAGTTGTTTCAAAAGGATCATAATAACACCATGAGGGTGGCCGTTAATGCATATGCAACACATACTAGCACAACAGCCACTCCTGAAAATATTATTGAGTGGGTAAAAAAGGATAAGAAGAGATTGCTTCATGTTGTTTATCATGTTGGAGATTTGGAGAGGACCATAAAGTAAGTATGATTTCCAATAGACTAAAAGTTTATTGCTACATCTCTTTTTCTCCCTTTTTTTTTCGTCTTCCTAAGACACCCAATATTCAAAATGTATTTATTTGCAGATTTTACACTGAGTGCCTGGGGATGAAGTTGCTGCGAAAACGTGACAAACCAGAGGATAGATATACAAATGCCTTTCTTGGATACGGTCCAGAAGATGCTCACTTTGTAATTGAACTCACTTACAGTAAGTTACAAATATATAATTTCAATAATAAACTTTTGAGTAGTCTAGACGATGACTTAAGCCAATATTTATTTTATCTCCCATGGATATGATTTATATTATTTGACTGCTGATCACAGATTATGGAGTTGACAAGTATGATATTGGAACTGGATTTGGCCATTTTGGTATTTCAGTTGAAGATGTAAGTATATGCTTTCATGCTTTATTTTTCAATGTTATACACCTTTCTTTTGTTCTTTAATGTTACACTTGAATACACAATATACCACGTAAATATATTTACCCGTGTGTCGACCGTCCTCTTTTACTTTGTGCTTTTAGTTGCGGACTCTTCCCGACCATTTTTTAGTTACCAACTTGTATAGTGGTTTCTTATTCCCACTTTCTACCGCTAGGTTTCCAGGACTGTGGATCTTATAAAGGCAAAGGGTGGAAAGGTTACTAGAGAACCTGGCCCTGTTAAAGGTGGCAGCACGGTGATTGCGTTTATTGAAGACCCAGATGGTTATAAATTTGAACTTTTGGAAAGGGGGCCTACTCCTGAGCCTCTATGTCAAGTAATGCTTCGTGTAGGTGATCTTGATCGATCCATAAATTTTTATGAGAAGGTGAGACTCGTTTCATTGCTACATTGGGCTGTCTAAATCTCTTTTCTTTTCTCGTAGTTATTTGTTTAGTTTTGTTTGATTGTTTATCCTCCTTTTCGATATCTTTGTCTGATACTGGTTCCTAATCATGTGCATTATATGTTAGGCTTTTGGCATGGAAGTTCTTCGCAAACGAGATAATCCAGAGTATAAGGTGATAAGATCTTCTGTTAGATTTGTTTTACTACAATTTCTAAGATTGTTTTCTAATTTTAGAAGACTGCAATCTCTTGCGTCACTTTAATTTCTTTGCTCAAATATACTTGCTTTGCTGATACTTTGATATGTATTCCATTCCATATGATACGTGTATTGTATATCAACTGACTTCTGTTGAGATGTTGATTTTACATGTAACTTACAGTACACGATAGCAATGATGGGATATGGCCCCGAAGATAAAAATGTTGTTCTGGAGTTGACTTACAACTATGGAGTTACTGAATATGAAAAAGGGAATGGTTATGCCCAGGTTTAACAGATTTGCGTCTGTTTTCTTTTGTTTTTGCTATTGAGGATGGTAAAAAGTAAAAAACCCGATGGGTGTCTACTGCCTTCGTCTAGCAACATTTGTAACCTGGTGGCACAATGGTTGGATTGAATGATTTTCTTTCCTTTTAACAGATTGCAATAGGCACAGATGACGTCTACAAAACTGCTGAAGAAGTTAAACTTTATGGAGGGAAGGTCACCCGAGAACCTGGACCATTACCCGGTATCAACACCAAAATTACTGCATGCTTGGATCCTGATGGTTGGAAGACGGTATGAGTTCTAGAACTTTCATGTTCAATCCTTGCAGGCTTCATTATAGCATGAAATATCCACTATTTTTTCGTTCAACATCTATAGAGCTGAATTAGATTTAGTATTGACCCAGATTCTTTGTTATGGTTCCATCAATTTTCACCAGTACGCATGAGCTTTATGAACTTGGTAAAGATGCTCCAACTCAGTGATATTCGCCATTCAGATACTGGTCACATGCACATTATAACTACGTTGATTCGAATCAATCTAGTTATGCATGTGCAGTTCGTATCTACTGTGCTGCATATTTTTTGACATTTCTTATTTAGACTCATCTACAAGAAAAGTCCCTTAAAAATCTTAGGATGCATGTGTCTGAAAATCTGAGATGTCAAATTTGCAGGCATATGCTAAGAAAATAATTCATCAATCATTTTATCACTGGATTTCTAAATAACAGAAAAATGTTTTACACTCTCGAATACGCCTGCTCATCTTTTCTTTAATAGAAAATCAAGATCTTGAGGCGAATAAATGCATAATCCAGATTCTGATTTGTCATAAGGGTAGAATATATCCTGCGGGTCTGGTGGTCGTCATTATGCTGATATTGATGTTGATCACCTCATCCAAGATCACACGAAAATGAATAATCTATCAATTGTCTGTTAATTTGCCCATCAATATGGCCATTGCTATTTTCACTCTTCATTACCGGTAAGTCGACTTCTTATTTGTTGTCTTATCATCTGCAGGTTTTTGTAGATAACATTGATTTTCTCAAGGAGTTTGAGTAATGGAGAGAATGGTGGGATAAATTCCTGCTAGTGCCAGATGAGATCAAATAATTCTTTATTCTTGTCTGTAAAAGCTATGATGTCTTGATAGTTTTCTATTAGGTTTCCATAATGTTGGTCATGTGCATTTTTACACTTTCAAAGGTTTACCTCCATGAGTTATTATGAAAAAACTTGCAGTTCAATGTCAACTTTTATACATTGACTTTGACAAGCAGATCTAAGTTCACTTGTACTAATATGTTTCAGAATTCAGATAAAGTGCCATTTGGACTTATCTTGGTTGGCATTGCAGCTATCATTAAATAATTAATTTGTCCAATTTTTGGACTGAAAGTTTGGTAGTGAAGTATTATAGGTGTCTGGGTTTTTATTTTTGTTTTTAATTTTTATTTTTTTGGAGATTACAACGTGGTTATGAAAACCTCGAATATGTGATGTCTTAGTGATAAGATATACTGATAAGAGTCAAACTAACCAACTTGATTCAATTTTTTACTAAAGGCATTCAAGAGGTCTTAGAACTCTCCTCCTCATTACAAGTTGTAAAATAGCATAACCCTAATTTAGGTTGTTTATCTACCTCTCCTTATTTTAAAAGAAATAAAGAAGGAAATAAGGGGAAATTACAATAATAAAGTCTAAAAGAAATAAAAGACATAGAGTAAAATAAAAAGGGTAATTTAGGATATGGGTGGGCTCTACATTTGGACCCATTCTCTCTCTTCAAACTTGATTGATCTTTTTTGCCTTGTTCCTTCGGGAATACACCTGGTAACGACGGAATGTATCATATACATTGATATTGAGAGCAGGTGTCTTACGATGTTTTTTTTTGGGTCTAATAATATGATTTTTTTTTTTTAATAAAAATTATGTAATGCAAAGTTAAAGAATGAAGTATTTTGATTAAAGGTTAAAGTTCAGTTAAAACCCTTTTTTTTTTTTTTTGTGGTTTGAATATGATTTCTTAAGCTCGGTTCAAATACTTTTTAAACATTTGACTATAAAATAACTCGAAATAATTATTTTTTTAGTTTTCTTCTAAAAACTATTTTTTATGAAAGCAATATTTAGCTTAAAAATGTATTCTCTACCTAGTTTAAGTGACATAAAAGATATACTTTTGAACTTTTACTTCTTTTTAGAAAGGAAAATTTGTATTCTATCACCTTTTAATTTATAAAATGTACACTTGTGTGTTATTGAGTATTGATCTGGGTAATTTGAATTATTATTATTATTATTATTATTTTAAATTAGCTAGTCTTCACATCAAATTTTATAACATTTCAATCAAGAAAATTCGGTGGATGATCTTATTATTTTACATTGGAAAAGTGAAGAGTATTTTAAGTATTTATTAGATAAGATGTACTAATTCTCTCATTTCCAATTTGTTTAGAGATAGATGTCCGCAAACAAAATAATTTGAATGGACAAAGTGACAAATATTAATAAAAATTAGAGATTATGTATAAATGAAGCACAAATTTTAATATAAATATTGTTCAAATAAATAAAATTAAACAAAGTACACATATTACCCCTTCACCAAATTTGAAGGTCTTTTGCAAGACGTGCATCCAAACAAGCTATTGTCAGCAACTTTTCTATTAAAATTTGCATCGAGTTATTACTCTAGTTTCTCTACATAAATCTATATCTAAACGAGCTATTGGTTGCAACTATGTAAATACTCATTTCTCTTTTTTTAGTACAAATTAGGAGAAAGAGACTAAAAACCCTACGTAGAGGGTGATACAAATGGGGCTCAAACTTCTAACCGTGTGGATGCTAATGCATTGTTATGGCCGGTGAGCTATGTAAGACGGTCATGCTTGTTCAGTGCGTGTTGTACATGGCCACATGTCCGTTCAATCCAGTTTCATCATGTTTTTATGTTATTTTGTCATTATTGCATGTTAGGATAATTTCTTTCATTTTATTCTAAGTGTTGACTCCTCGCCATTTTCATATGCAATAGCGTCACGTCAATTATGTGTCAAAATGTATTATAGGGTGTATTGACTTATTAGAGCTTCCTTCCTACCAAGTTATATGTTGAATGCAATATAGTTGAAGTGATCCTTATTATCTTTCTATATAGCCTTTTAAAGACAAAACGTATTTCCAAACCTTCTTTCTTTCTTTTTCGAAAACCTTTTCCCAAGGTCGGTGATAGAGGTTGCATTTGTTGTGCCACCTGTTTTGCGTTTTCGTTCGGCTGACTTGCTCGCCGGATTAGAGCAAGTACCGCATGGTCGTCATTTTGTTTGAGGTGCTCATGTGATATTATGCTGGCAATAAATAACCATTAAAAATCTACTTTCACCTACTGTGTAAATTATAATTAACTACCATGGGACCAAATTTACCATTTACCAAAATAAAATTCCAAGAAAAATAGGACAAAGAAAAAGACCTATATACGCGCCGCCACGGATGTGCCGCGAAAATTTGGAAGGACACAAGGAGTGGAGATATATTAGTTCATCAGCCACCGCTTCCCAGGCGGCGCCGGTAAATTATTTTCGTTCAAGAGCTGAACTGAATTAGCGATTTTAAGAAGATGAAGAAGAAGCCGGCGAAAACAGGAGAAGAACTCAAGCAAAATCCTAAAAAACACAAGAAAGAAGCTTTTCCATATGGCAATTACCGAGGTTACTACGGTTATCGGGTAACTCTCCTGCTCTATTTTCCCCCCGGATTCTTGGTTCTCTCTTTTGGGTTTCGCGCCAATCAAGATTTGATCTAGTTTTTGTTAAAAATGTAAACCTAATTTTAATTTTCAAGACTAGCAGTCTGCTATTTGTGCCAGTAAAACTTTGCTTTATCATCAGTTGTTTTGTGCTGCAGTTAGGTCAATCTTTGGTGGAAGATCCTCGTTTAAAAGTTTTGAAGAAAGAATGGTTTGAAGGCAAGGATTGCCTAGACATTGGTTGCAATAGTGGGATGGTTACCATTCAGATAGGTACCAATATTTTCATCTCTTTATTATTTCTATCTGACAAACAAATGGGGTATGAATTAGCCATATGGGTGGCCTAGTTGTGGAGAGGACAGCGTTCAATGTACGATGAGCACTTACCAAAAATTAATTTCTTATCCGTTTTTTTGACAAGAGATGTTGCATGCCCTATAATAATAGTCGAATGTGTGAAAGCGGACCCGAACAGTCATGCATATTAAAAAAAAAAAGAAAGAAAATGGGGAATGAAGATTTGGGCGGTTCAGTCTGAAGAGAAGTTTTCTATTTCATGCATATTGCAGCAAAATCAATAAAATTCTTGATACTACTTATTTTCATTTTAGTTATTGAGAACTTTAAACTGCTTTTTCTGTGCATCTCAGTTCTAGTTAGCTCTGTTATGTTAAGAGTGTGTTTCATTGAAGAATATAGTATTGGATTTCTAGTATTACAGTTCGTTACTTTTTTCTTCATTTTTTTGCAGCTATGAAGTTCAATTGCAGGAGAATACTTGGCCTTGATATTGATCCTGGTAAGATTTTTACTTCGAGCTATGCAACTCTCATGAGCATCCAATTTATACTTTCACAATGTACGTGGAGGTGGTTTTCTGAATGACTTGCTTCTTTGGAGGTTTAAGCCTTGATCAATATCTATTTTAGGCACTCATGAATTAGTCCTGTAAAACATAGCATGAGCTGGTTGGATGCTTATTTATTGTTACACTTATTATAGAAAAGGGTAGAAACTGGAAGGAGGCTGTTGATAAGGCTAGGAATACTATTGAGAAGAATAGAAAAAACACTATTTGATAACCATCATGGAGTGACCTAGTTAGTCAAGAATGGTCATAATACAGATATAATGAGTTCAAATCAAAATTGTCATTTACCTAAAAATTAATTCCCTATAGATTTAATTGACATCCAAATGTTGTAGGATTAGATGTGTCCCGTGAGAATATTTGAGGTGTGCGCATACTGTTCTGAGAGACGGCTGTAAATATGGTCTGTGACAAAAATAGTTATGAACTGTAACATAACACCCTTGTATCTTTACATATTATCATCCTGGAAGTCTCTTAGTTAGTAACGTTGTCATCATGGTGAGAACTGGGACCTGTCCCCATTCATACTGATAGAAATAGAACCTAAACCGATAAATTGAAATTATTTTATTCATTGAATAAGGAAACTTCTGAAGTTTTAGCTCTGGAAGAATTTTCTCATTGTTGCACTCGTTGCGTTTCTAGCTGTAAACTGCCTAGTTGCATGGCAAGTTCTAGTTGCATGGCAAAGTTTGGGCTTTAAGATCACGAACCACGATGCTTGGAACTTTCATTGTCCTTTGAGTTTCATGGATCATAGTGACTTCATCAATATGAAATCTATCTTTCACTTTGTTATTTTTAGGAGAAAATAGATCTTAAAATTGAAAGCTTGTTTGTAAACTAAGGTGTTTAGCCCAATCTTTCTGTAAATGGTTGCTTTATTTTCAACCTTCATTTTCTCTGTGTGCAAGATCGAGTTGACGATGCTTACTGGAATCTTAGAAAAGTTACGAGATTGAGCGTTCCACCTGACAATGGTTTGGAGCTTGGTGCTTCTGGAGCTTTGGAGATAGACAAAAAAGCTTGTACGCACATTTCTTCTTCCAAAAAACAAGATCTTCCAAGCATTGTGTCTTTTGAAAGCCAAAATTTTATATTATATCACAATCCATCTGGGAAGCATTATGATACCATTCTTTGGCAAGTTAATCTTTTTATCTTTTGTGCTTCACTTAAATGCTATTTGTTTCTTGACCCTTGATGCATTTCCCTTCTGAGGTTAACAGTATGCATGTATTTTCTATACTGCAGCTTGAGTGTAACAAAATGGATTCATCTGAACTGGGGAGACGATGGATTAATTAAGTTGTTTTCCAAGATTTGGAGAATGCTTCGCCCGGTACTTACTCATCATAGATAAATAACTTCTCTACTGCAGTTTGGTCGGTTGCATGTTCGTATTAAGTGTTATATTTGATTAAGAACCTTCTTAACCATGCATTCATTCTGAAAATGCAGGGTGGTATTTTTGTTTTAGAGCCTCAACCTTGGAAGTCTTATGAAACCAACTATAGTGTTTCCGAGGTAAAAGACTGCACGCGTCAAGATTGTTAATCATCAATCACTTTTAGTCAAATTTTGCGAGCTCTTCTTGCTTCTTCTATCATATTGCCTAAGATTTCAGCTGATCTTTTGACTGCAGACAACTAAAACGAACTTCAGGACTTTAAAGATCCCTCCAGTTGAGTTCCAAGAGATACTTCTAGACAAGGTACTTTTTTGATCTATTTCGCTTACCTTTAGACCACCGCATCAGTTCACTAATTTTTGGACAAATGCCATCCCAGATTGGGTTCCGAATGGTTGAAGACCTAACCCCCTGCTTGTCGAACAGCAACACAGAAGGATTCAACAGACCGATACTTGTTTTCCAAAAGTGATTTCTGTTTATATCTGAACCAAATTGTATATTGTAGGCATTAGCTGTTCTTTTTTTTTTGTTTCATGACATTTGGGGGTGAGGATTTGAACCACTGAGTCCTACATGAGCTCACTAGAGGATTCGAACCACTGGGTCCTTCATGAGCTCGCTAGAGTTATGCTTCTTTTGGCGCGTAGCTGGTCCTTATTAGAAGTAGTTGACTTTAGAAGTCTTTTTTCTGAAAAAGTTTACATAAGCCTTCTTTAGTTTAAAAAGTATTTAAGTATTGCGCATTCCGGACGTGGTAAAAAGTGGCTGTTTTTTAAGGGTGCAGTCTGTAGCGGGATCTCTTTATCTTATGCATAGTTGGCCTGTAAGCTTCTGTTTTTTCAATTAATTATTTAATTATCCAGTGTTTGGCTTAGTTTAGGTGGGGTTATCCACCCTACTACATATGGTTAAAGAAAAGTGGTAGAAGATTAGTTCTAGTTTTTGAACTTATAAAATCTTCCTGCATGTAATGTTCTTTTAAACATTTTTCATCCATATCTATGTTTAAACCTCTCTCTGTCTCTAGGGAATGTCATTGATGACATCAAGACCCTCTAAATATTGCTTGTATTATTTTTGTGGAAGGAATTGTAATTGCATGGTCGATTTTTTGACTGAATTGAGAGATGCTGATTCTTTTTGTTTGTTGTTTTTTAGCTTAGATTTAGAGGAAGAATCTGCCCCTTGTGATTGGTATCGCATTGGCCAAAGATACTTTGTGATCGATTTGGTTAGGTTATAATATTCTGATTTCAGGATAAAAGAAAACCCATCTGTCTAAATGTATTCTGTCAATTTATGTGCCTGAACTAAAATAACAATAATAATATATACACAAACAATCTCCTCACTTTTTACTGTACCAAATATTATTTTTTTCTTAGATTTAAAAACCATTTAAGATATATGAAATTACAAAAGAAAATAGGAGAATCTTAAAAATAAGATTCCAACAAGATTGGATAAAGATTTCACTATGGTCACGTTTGGATAGGGTGGGTCGGGTTGGGAAGGGATGAGATGAGATGGGAAGTGTTAGAAAACGGCTTTTGGGGTGGTGGGTTGGGGTGGGATAAAAGTAGATTGATGGGATGTGATAAGATGTTTTTTTATAAAAAAAAAAATTGTTTTTTTATAAAAAATAAAATAATTGATTAAACAAACAATAAACACAAGGATCAAATACATATTTATGATAATACATATATATAAATAATTACAAATATTATTTAAATAATAAGATAAATTGTAAAAAGACACATTAAATAATGAAATTAAATACACATAAATAAAATATACACAATTTATAAATAAATAAGTTAAATAGATTAATTATTTAACAATATATGAATAGATTGTTTTTGAAAAATCTATAATTAGAGTTAAATATTTAAGAGTAATTAATATATATATTGTATATAATTGAATTTGAAAGGTTGAAGTAATTAAAACAAAAAATATATATAAGCAAAAAAGAAAGGAATGAGGAAAGAAGTAAAAAAAAAAAAAAAGAAAAAAAGGAAAGAAGAAAAAAAGAAAAAAGAAAAAAAAAATCAAAATCAAAAGGAAAAACGTAAATCGGAGAAAAAAAAAACACGTGTGGCTACGCGTTGGATTATTTCACCGTGTGGCCCACACACGCCGAGTTCGGCTGTTTTAGAAACTCGACGGGCCAAACGCGCCCTAGAATAACTTGAACCAATACAATAAAAAAAAAAAAATCCCACAAAATGATCAAAGACAAGGCCAAGCAACTACAAGATGATCCTTTATTTTATCACTGTGTTAGTTTTGTTATGTTCTTAAATTGTAAATAAATGAACCTAAACCGGCGATATCATTCCAAAAAATGAGAAAAACCAGGCAGAGGGTTGAACCGAGCTGGAAAACTAAAAACCGAACCCAAACTGGGGGCGGTCCAAAAAAGGACCGACGAAATGGGCTAAAGCTGAACCCAGTATGGACCGAGAACCGATCCAGTTAGTTTGGGTAAGCTAGACGTTTCGACGCACCAGGTTGCTGTACACCACTCTGATGAGGTTAATTCTTTTTGAAAAAATTGATTGGAGGATTTAGGTTTTGAGGTTAAGTTGCAATCGATTGGCTTATCATCATTCTCTTACTTTGTTATGCTGTGTTTGAAATATGAATATCTCCAAATTTGAATTGTTGGAATACTTTCTGTAATTAACTGTTGTGAAATCTGGCGTTGAGTTGTGTTTGGTTTCCTCAAATACGAAACTAATTTGTATAACCAACTCCACAAGGGTGGACTTGGATTCTGTTTGGGAGAGAAATACCCAATGAACATCTTGAGGATCCAAGAACATATGGATTCAATTCTGTTGGCCTTTGACCTCACTTTCGAATACCCTACACCTACCTTAAATACAAATCTTTCTGAAAAGTTAAAATGAGCCAGTTTCTATTTCAAACTATTGGAGTTGGTGAGAAGCAGCACTGTTCGTCTCCAAACTTTGTGACTCAGGCAGTAAAATCCGTATGTGACACTAATTTGTAGACATCCCAGTTGTGTTTCTCTTTGTTAGATATATCCTGATACCACATTCTAGGGACTGACTAGTGATGTCTTGATTATAGGAAAACAAAGTTTCGACTTCCGCTTAATGAAAGGGTTAAAGTATCTCATATCATTTGGTTTATCTTTTATGTTCGTTATGATTCGTTAATCAATTGATCTAGGTTCTATCAAGCTCCTCTGTTACAAAGGCTTACACAGATAAAATAAAGCAAGTGGGAAAGAGTGTTTATGAAACATGTAAATCATTTTCAAACATAGTAAACAGGTATTACAAACCCATAAGAATGCTACGACCTCACAAACAGGAGCCGAACAGGAAAAAGGAGAAACGTTCTCTCAAAGAATTAAAAAAAAAACATTTTTGATACACAGCCGAGTGTGATATTGTTATTAAGCTTGGCCAACTGAGGAGCACTTAGCTGTTCTGAACACTGAATCAGCTTATGATTTAGCGTTAGAACTGTGGTCTATAACATTCTGGTGGCATTGATCCGTTGAACCGTTTAGTGTCTTTGCAGTAATCATAAATCGTGTACTTGGCTCGGATTTCATTAAGCTTGGCCAACTGAGGAGCACTTAGCTGTGCATAAACTGGAGAGTTCCACCAGTTTGCTGGGGACTTGGCTGCACATTGGCTAATGCTGACCTCTCCATTCCAGTAACAAGCTCTTGGCCGAAATTGGCGCAAGCCAGCCGTAAATGGTGCGTTGGCCCAGTTTGTTTTCACACGACCTCCTTGAGTTGCCCAATCATCTGCATTCCACAAACTGGTGTATACCCTCATACCTTGCTTGTTAGGAAAAGCTATCTTTTGCTTCTCGTAGTTTCGGAATACTCTAATTGGGATACCATCAATATACCACCTGCAATTATCCACATCACATGATCATGTTCTTATTCTTCCTCATTTGTTTTTTTCTTTTCTTCTTATTATATCCTGGTTAGTTTTGTTGTAAATTGTTTTGCCTTGGATGCATAATGGTAATGGGAACAGCTAATTTCATCTCAATAATGTTGCTTGCGTAAGAGAATTTAGGAGATATAATCAGTTTTTAGCCCAAACTTGGCAAACGAATGCAAGGAAGAGTAAGAATGTTCAGATGGAGATTGAAGACGAGGATAATGAGAACCCAACCCGAATTGAGACGGAAAGCAAGGAAGAAACAACCCTACCACCCATCCATATGTATGTCAAAAGGGGAAAAGAGGCAAGAGCCTAGAGGGCACGTCAAGTGGGAGAGCAGGGGATATTGGAGAGTGATTGTGGTCTCGGAACAAGAGAGAATGATAGTATAAGAAGAAGTTGTGCGAATGAGGGTAGCAAAAAAAATAAAAGTCTGGAGGAAACTAGAGAGTATAGGAGAGATACCGACTCTCTCGAATTGGCCGGGTAGCTTGTAGTTTTGTTCCAGCTCATTTTGAAATTTTGTACCCAACCTAGACATTGTTATTCTTCTCTTATAGTAATAATTTTCTCTGGTTAGTTCTAACATTGGTATTATTGTGCATGTGCACGTATTGTTTGTGGAGTTATCATGCAGGTTGAAGATCGATACCTAACAGTTACACCCTAAACTTTCTATTTCATTATTGAAATCTAAGCTCAGAGACATGTTTAATTTCCTCTTATTCACCTATTAATTTTTAGCATAAACTTACTAGTTTCAATGAAGTCAAGCTTGGCACAAAGTGAAGTTCAATCAAACTTTATATCATACATGTGTTATAATTCATTGAATATGTAGTGTATGAGATTTACTTCTTTTCAACAATGTTTCAAAAAAAAAAAAAAACTTGTTAGAGAGTTATAACGGTTCAAAACTTTTCAAATTTTAATTTTGCGTTGTTTTTTGGCCTCTTTATCTTGGATATTAATTCTCACTTACACGACAGCATTAGGATTCCAGTGAATTGTGTAGTTGTGATAATCAGCAGTTGGGTCAAACCACACTCTAAACTGCTGTTCTCTGTTTCCAACACCCTGAGTGAATATGTTTGTATGAATGGTGTAGGGCTGTCCTGTAACATTCCCCAAGAACTCATAATCTATCTCATCATGACCTGTACCCGTAGAAGATAGCTGCAAAAATTTCAAAGATGAAGTATTAGCACCAGAAAATTGTATATACCTTCTTAATTATGTAACATAATGTCTATTGATTATTGATGTCTAGTTAGATATATTTTCTGCATTGAACCATACGTAATATGCCATTACGGTTCCCGCAGAATCCCCCGGAACGAGCTTGACAAGAGCTTCAAAGCTTCCAAATAAGAAGCTTCTCTTCGACTTCGCACCCGAGCCTGCAACAACAAAATCATTCTTGCTGGTAATGAATTACTAGATGGTTTTGTAGTAGCACACAGCTGAAATTTGAAAGAAAACAAGAAATGATATTGTTTCACCTGAACTTTTGTCCAAAACAAGCTGAAGGCTATCCCTTACTATTTTGGATTGACTATTTCCCCAGCTTAGGACCATGCTTTTTGAAATATCAGCATCAACTGCAATGTGATTTGTCACAATTACACAGAACAAAACTGTTATTGAAAAAGATTGAAACCTTGCCATTTCAATCCCAGTATCAGAATGCTCTTATCTGTTTTCTTTTCTGTTTGTGATGGCTTTATATATATAGCTTGCTTTTGTTTAGACATTGATTTTTTTAATCTTTAATTTGCAGAAGTCAGAGGTATAAGCATTTATGAATACAGCTTTGCTTTAAGAATTGTGAAGTTGAAAAGTTCTCTGGTTGACATTCTTGTACCATAACGAGAATTGGAGTTTCGCTCGACTACATAGAGGCACTCGCATCCATTCCAATATCTAGACTCAAGAGACAATAAAGAATTTTTCAATCAAGCTTTCTCGTGAGTTAGAAACCTGAAGATGTTTGGATGTAAAATTATAGAGTGATTATTTTAAATGATTAAAAAAGAGAAGTTATTTGAGTGATTAGAAGTTTGAGCTTTAGTAATAGCTCGTTTAGATGTGAGTATTTATAGAGGGGTTGCAGTTAATGTCTTGTTTGGATTATTTTTTTTGTAGAATGATTGCAGACAATAGCTCGTTTGGATGTTGTTAGAGAAATGAGTGATTATTTTGAGTGGTTAGAAATGAATTTAGAAATTAGTGTTTACAAATTAATGATTACAACAGAGTGAGTTGAAATGAATGATTGTGATTAGAAATGAGTGATTATAATAGTTTAATCAGTTTGTTTGAGGAGTAGTTGTTAAAAGCTCATTCGTTGACATGATAGAATTTTTTTTTCTTTTAATATATATTTTATTGAAAGATATAGAATTCTGGAGCAACGATGTGCCTGCATGTCTTGATGGTCTGCGATGTAGAAAGACGTGTGGAGCCCCCAATCTATATTGGAGCGAAATGCTATTGAAGTATGAACTATGACAATAGATTCTTCTAAAAAATTTCATGTTTGTTTGATCTTTCGGCATAAAGTATGAGCTTATGATCAAGAAGTACTCGACATAAAATCTCCATTCTCAATTATCAAATTCTAATAAAAACCTATCTAATAGGATTTAAAGTTTCTATTAGGTGTCTAACAATTTAGCAAACTTTTTTCTTAGTCGAATTTGTGACATGGTGTTGAACTGGATTACCACTAAACAATAAGATCAATGTACAACAAACTTTTTTGGTTACATACAACTATTTTAAATTTTAAACGCGTCATACTTCTATTTATATTATTTTGATGGGTAAAATTATAAATTTTGTCCCTGTGATTTGAAGAAAGCTAGACGTGATTCGAATCAAACTCGTGACAGTAATGTTGAACTGTAAATTATTACCAAACAATGTTAATCAGCACATCACCAATCTTTTTCGTAACTAATTTTGTTAATAGTCGATAATGGTTAATGTAATTAGGTAAATAATTAGATTCAAGAGTTTACTTGATGACGAGTAGTCAGACTAAGTAGTTGATAATAATTAATGTAATTAGGTAAACAAAGTGTTTAGTGTATGAATTCAAGTTATGGTAATTATTTATGTACAATTTAATATTGTATTAGTTTTGTAATGATTTATGTACCATTTAATATTGTATTAGTTTTGTTGACAACAAAATAGAGTAGTGAAAGACGACTGTTTTATGAATAGTTAAGGTGCATGTAAATTATCTTAAGTTAGTCTTAGCCTACTAACTCACACGTGAATTGTTAATTTATTATGATTAAGTTAATTGTAACGGTATAAATCACGGCAAGTCTAACCTATTTTTTCATGATTTTTATGTACATTTTCCTGTTTTTTTTTTTTTTGGGTTTATAATAAAGTAAAATATGGCTAATCTGCCTTAAGCTTTTTTCTTTTGTTTATAACCGGTCGATCTGATATCACGTCTCAAGGTCTTAAACTTTTCATTTTATTTATACGATTTGTTTTCTTCAAAGAAAGTTCACATCGCACTAGTAATCTCCATAACAACTAAATTAAGGCATTTAAAAATATTATTGATCGACAATGCTAATAAGAGCAGTAGCTCGGTGATGTGCGTTTCTTAACCAAGAGGTCAAATCAACATTCTTCTTATACTTAAATTTTTATTTTCTCATTTACCATCAACCCTGCTAGAATCTCAAGCATTATAGCTGCCTTTCTTACTTGATGATGGATCTTGAATCTCTCACATATTGATTAACAAGAAATTGTAGGATTTGAGAGTAAATCCTTTAGTGTAATTATTTTCAAATTGGAACAGTAATAAATAATTTCTAATTTCTTCACTTTGTTAATAATATATCTTTCACACACACACACACAAAACCATCAAATTGAATGCTCAATTTTATGGTATAGTTTTGACATAAGAATGCCAAGGTGTCATAACATAATTGATTATGCTTTTAGAAACATAATGTTAATGAAAATATTAGAGTTCTATGCACAAAATTATACAACAAAAAAATCTAATTTTAGAAACATAATTAAAATGGAAAAAAAATAATTTAAAATATATATAACAATGGCTTATTTGAGCCCATTAGTTCATTAATTAAAACAAGGGGGAAAAAAATTGATTGAAGAGAGAAAGGAATTGGGAATTTGGATGAGAAGAAAGTGAACATAAAGGGGGTTGGTCTCTTGACTTACATCAATTTGAGAGAGAGAGAGAGATGATTTATATATGTTCCATTTCCCATTGGAAAATTATGTGTATGAAAAAGGTCCAAATTGCCCTTCCTTTTATCATTAGATTATTGAGAGTCTAAGCTCCAAGTCCAGTTCTTGGCTCTCACATGCTTCTGAATTCATTTGACTCATATTTCCAGTACTCATGATCTCCTCTGATCTTCTGCTCCTTCTGTTTTGTGTCCACTGACAAAAAACAAATATTTCACTTTCATAATTAATTAAGCATACACCCGCATGACTTTGCTTTTGGTTTCACCCAAAAAGCCTTATATCAATGAAGATGTTTGTCATCACTTATATACCCATGATTCTTTTTTTTTTAACTAATGTGGGATACTTTGTTTACATCCCAACAATAATATATAATAAAAATAAATATTTAGCCTTGTTTATTACGTAGCTATATGCAATATATCTAAAGTATCAAGGTTAGAATTAAAAATTTGATAGAAGCTAATTAAGCAAAAAATAAGAAAAGAACCAGAATAGATTATATGGTGTACCTCTGCTTGTGGATTTTGAGGATAACTTGTGATGTTTGGCTGTGCAAATTGTTGGGTTTCTAACATACCACCATTGCTAATTGGATCCCATCTGTTACTTAATTACCAATTAACAAAATCAAATATTTTTAGATTCAAATTTTAATTTGTTTACACCTTAATTTTCAACAAATTAATGGTGTTTATATATTTATGTTGAAGTAAAAACTATATCTTAATTAAATATGTAATGTGTAATTTATATAGAGTATATGCACCTTGCTGTTGTGCTATGGTGTGAATCACCTTCTCTGAGCTTTCTTCTTTCGTATTCTCCAAACCCCATCTGCATTATCCCATCACACAAACGGTAAATTTATTTAAATTCATCCGCTTTAATTTTTTGATGGTTTAATATAATTCAATATAGTATTCGAGATGTAACAAACACGTTTCGGAGATGTTTAGATGTAGATTTAAGAGTATGAATTAGTATTTAGAAGGAAGAAAAAGTAATGATTGCAGTCAATAACTTGTTTGGATGTAGTAATTTTTAAGAGTATATAGAATGTAGTTTTTAAGAATGTATAGAATTAGTATTTAGAATGAAGATTTATTTTACATATTTAAAAGGAATGATTAATAAATGTGCAATTAAAAAGCTTATTTAGGCTAGTTTTGAATGAGATTTGTTTTAAATATTTAGAAGTTATGGTTTGTAATTATTGCAGTAAAAGTTTGTTTGGATTATATAATAATATTTAGAATGAAGATTTATTTTGAATATTTAAAAGTAATTATTACAATTAAAAGCTTGTTATTTGAACCACAAACCACCACCCCCAAGTCATTATGTGAATTAATAAATTCAATTAATGAAAAAAGTTATTAGTAATTGGCTTGATTAACCATCATGTCTTAATTCACTATTTAAGGAGAAAAAATTTTCATGAAAATAATTTGAATGGCATACTTTTGTCCGACATTGATTTGATTTCTTCTTTATTTGATAAATTTGGCTGATTTCATTTATAAATAGTTTCAAATTCTAAAAGGCATCTGGCAGCTCTAGGGTTTGCTCTAACAGTACTACATAAAATCACTCTTCAAATCAGACAAATCCATATTAATTACTCCTTAACTTCAAGTAATTCCATTGTGTAAGCAAATCAATTTTAACATAACCCAAATAATTAAAACTATACTTGATAATCTCTCTTAATCATCAAAAGAAACTAACACCACACATCAATATTACTAACCATAATATTATTGGGTGTGAATCCATACGAGGACGAGGAAGACGTCGAAGATGGTACCGACATGTATCCCGTTTGCACTCTCGCAATCTCTTGATCCTACATTAAAGTAACAATCAAACTTATAGAAATTGTACTAGTAGAAGGAAAAAGAAAAAGTCAACTTAAGCGTAACTGGACGATAACACTCAAAAATCGAAAAAACGAAGAGAGATTTACGTTATTAAATGTGTAAGAAGTGGGATGAAAAGCAGCAGAAGCAATTTCACCATGCAATCTGATCTTCTCAAGCTGAGCAACACCAAGTCCTCTCTGTGGCTGCCTTGGCTGCTTCTCGGAACCTCCCTTCTTTCCTCTTCTCGACGACGGCGACGACGACGACGAACCGAAACTAGGTTCTCCAAAGTAACCACTCCCCATAATTGAAACACCAAGCTAGCTCAAACCAAAACAAAACCAAAGAGCTTTTTCCCAAGAGAAAAATCACCTCTCAAATTCCCAAAAATTAAAAAAAAAAAAAAAAAAAAAAGAAGGAAAAGCTAATTAAACTAAGGGATCTGAAAACTGGAACCCTTTAAAGCAGAGATTATGAAAGAAAGAAAATTAAAAGATAAACGAATGATGCATAGCTGGATGAGATTGCGTTAAGATTTTCAGTGCATTAATAATGTGGTTTAGCTTATAATAAAATATTACGCGAACTGGGAACTTCCCTAACCTCATTCATTTTATTTTTTATTATTATTTCAAAGTAATTGAATTTCAAAATAGAGAAAACTCAAAACAATAACAAATTTTTAAGTTTTACTTATTGAAACCAGATTGCATTAGAAAATTTAGAGAGTAAAATAGAATAAATTCAAACATATATCAAAAGTTTAAAGATAAAATAGATCAAAATTAAAAATAAAAAGGATTAAAATTATATTTTAACTTTTATTTTTAATTCCTTAATTTCATTATCTTTTCCATTTCATTACGCATTTTCCGACTTTCTTGACTTCAAAAATCAAAAAAAAAAAAAAAAAAAAAAACCCTTGAAAGCGATTGTCTAAGATTTTTTGGTATTTTTTTATTCTTTAAACTTTCCACACCTCTTTATTAAACGACACGTCGTTCTATTCTTATTTTTAAATTTTATCTTAATGTATGGTCATGTTTCTTGCTTTGAATTATTATTTTATTGCTCTTATTTTTCCCATGTGCCACATCACCCTACCCAATATATTTTCACCATAATAATTATTTTTATTTCCCTAATTGCGCTATTTTTTCTCCTTTTGATTTTTTTTTTTTTTTTTTTTTTTTTTTGAGAGACCTTTTGATATTTAGATATGAGTATGATATTTTTGAATTCTCGTTTTGTTATTTTCAAAATTAACCACTAATAATTAATCATTTATTTTTATGTGTTGTAAAAGTTTTTTTTTATTCTATTTTTTGGGAATAGTTCGTTATTATCTAAAACATGAAACTTTAAGATGAATTAGTAAAATTAAAAAAAAAAAACCCTTTAATTTATTTATTTTAATGTGTTTATTTTCGTCAACATTCTTCTAATTAATTAATCAAACAGATCTAGGACTCAGTTTAATTGATAATCATTGGTAAATTATAGATTATAAAATATTTGTAGAGACACGCTCAATCTTTTCTATATAATTATAACTTGAAAAACAAATCATACAGTCATCGTCAATAACACAATTTATTGATAAATGATTTTTCATAAAATAATTATTCATTTCAGTAATAAAAAAAAAAAATCAAATAAAATATTGCCTTTACGTTTTCATTTTATATTTTGTCTTGGGTTTATAACAAATCCTCTTTGCCCCTAATCATATTTTAAGTTGATCAAACTTACTTGAAAATTTCTTTTAATTTAGTTAAAACAATTTTTGAAAAAGTTGAAATAAGAAAATTAATTTACAGTTATACGGGTTTACTTTTGGTCGAAATAAAATAAAAAACAACATAAAAACTTAAGTTTGATAGGTTGTGCTAAATTTAATTATATCAATTAACGCAAGTGATAATTAAAGTAATTTCTTTTGACTTAGCAATATTGAAAGAATCTTATAGGTGTTTGTTTGCAAAATTGTGGAGTGATTATCTTGAATGATTAGGAATGATGAGTTATTTTGAGTGATTAAAAGAAAAAATTGTTTTAAGGATGAGGTTTTTATAGAGTGATTATAAAAAACTCTTTTTTACTAGTTCTATAAAAACCTCAAACAAACACCATCCCAGAGTATGAAACAAATAATTTACGAGATTCAATATCATTTGAATGATATGAAACAGTCATTATGAAAACATGTGATTCAAGAGCCTAATGTGTACTTCGGTGGAGATGCTTTGTATATGTTCCTAATTTAGCATTTGTTTACAGTGTAGAATTCTTCTAAATGTGTTTGTGATTAAACATAACATGTACTCTAGTGTGGAGTACTTTTGAAATGGTTGTCTTAGTGAAGAGTGATTGTTGTTTGTTCAAATGTAAGACAGGTAGATATGTGGTTAAATTATTGACTTACTCAAATGTAATTTAAAAGGATCATCAGTTTAAGATAAAATGTGCTCAAATATAATTCTAAAAATGACTATGTAGATAACCTCGTATATGATACTTTGTTCGTATAGATTATTGTTACGAATACAACTAAATAAACAGATTTGAGAATTAATTTCTATTTCTTCGAATCAGAACACATTAAAATGATAATTTATGTCTATTTTAATTATTAACCTTGCGCCTAATCAACTGGATTAGGGCAGAAAATCTGGGTCCTAAGTTTAATTTCATATTTAATCTTGTGAAGTTAAGAAAAAAAGAAAAGAAAAAAAAAGGGTGAAATGCAGAAAAAGATGATCCAGCTGTAAGGGGTGTTCTTAATGATGAGGGAACCAAATGGTGAATTAAATGACAAAGATCCTACAAATCTGATTTTGCAGCCCCCGAGGGATTGTCTTTGTTGATAATCAAATAATTATAGTACATCATTTTTAAAAATAAAATTAAAAATAAATAGAAATAGAAATATTATAATAAAAACAATATTAATTGGACAGTGAAAGAGAAAATTTTGCTTTTTATAAGAAATGATGGGTTCATTATGAAAATGAAAATATGAATTAATAATGAATATAAATACAAAGAAAATTCTCCTTTTTAAAGTTACATCAAGTATTTTGTACTAAATTTGTCTATCATGTATAATCTATCAAATTCCAATTAATGAGTATACCATTTTAACATATATATATATAT
>JBBMEG010000009.1:10015027-10027701 GCA_037832605.1 Cyclanthera cordifolia | reverse complement strand
AATTTAAGAATTGTGAAGTTGAAAAGGTCCCTTGTTGATATCTGTAGCAACAATGTGCGTGCATGTTTTGGTGAGTGTCTGCAATTTGTGAATTATAATTTGTTGGTTCAAATGTTATAGAAAGACGTGAGGAGCTCTCAATTTGGTATACATTCTCTTTACTTCTTCATGTTTTGTTGATCTTATGAAGAAAGTTTAGATCATTACTGCAAGGATTGCAGTTTTGTCCCAATTTTTGTAAATCGAGAAATTTCGAAATTAGGGAACTCTGACCTTTGTTTCTTTTTTGACTAACTTATCGTAAGTCTAATTTTAGCCTCTAAACTTTGAGATTTGTTCTATTTGAATTCCTAAAATTTGAGATTTGTCAATTTTAGTCCATGAATTTTCAAAAGTTTAATTTTAATCCCCTAAACTTTGAGATTTGTTTCGTTTTGATCCCTTAATTATATAAAAAAATAAAAAAACAAAACTTTAAATTGGTCTCGAATTACAGAGACTAAAATTAGATTTTTGAAAGTTCGTGGACTAAAATCGAACAAATATCAAAATTTAGAGATTAATATTGAACTTGAAAGTTCATAGGCTTAAATCGAACTAATTTTAGAGTTTATGAACTAAATTACACTTTTAAAAGCCCAGGGACCAAAATAAAACAAATTTAAAGTTAAGGAATCAAAATGATATTTTATTCCTAAAATTATTTTAAAGAAAAAAAAAAACAATAATCAAACTTATGAAGCTTTGCCAATTTTCATACTAAACTTTCAAGTTTTTTTAATTGCCCCTTAAATTTGGATTGTCTTTGTAATCGGGAGATATTTACTTTGTGACACTTTTTTCACATTTTAGAAAAGTGAAGACTCTTCAAAACATTTATAAAATATGTAGATTACTCCGAGATTTTGAGATGGAATCACATAATATCTTCTTAAAAATATTCTTCCTAAGGTGTGTTTTTTTAGTCTTGTGTTTGTTTGTAGAACGTTAAAGAATAATCGTGTTATGAAATAGATAGTGATACATTAGAGGTAGAGCTCATAAATTTTTGAAATAGTTATTTAATGATTTTTTTTTTTTTCATTTGTCATTCTTTTTTGTGCAAAATTTTATTTGATTGAAATTAATGAAAGTAAAAATATAAGAAAAATTAAAAGAACCTAACAAGCTCAGTATCTACTTTCATGTGAGTGAATATCACATTTATATTTGAAAACTATATATATAATATATGGATATTTTTATACATGAAAACAAATATTTTAATCTTGAACTTGTGCTGAGTTCTATCAAATTATGAGTTTAGAGAAAACTCTCATCCTTGATATGATATATCATCAAAGAAAGAGGGCAAAGACCATTCCAATTTTTAAATAAAAAACAAATGAAAATTCTTACTTATTAAACTCATATATCCAATTTATTAAGTTCTTACAACCTCAAAAAACTAATTTTAAATTTCAAACGCGTAATACTTAAAAATAATAATAATAATAATAATAATAATTGAATTTGTTCGAACCCATTACATTAATTTGTTTTTTTTTAATAATTGAATTGTCACAAAATGTAGTCAAATGAATCAAAATACAACAAATTTCTGGGTGGAAGTTGCTAGCTGTGATATATATGGCCAAGTCTCAATGAAGAAAAAAAAAATGTAAAGAACAAGTTTGGGGGAGATATATATAATACATTCTTTGAAAATTAAACTTGTTTTAAAGCAATTATTTAAATCTGATGAGTTTTTAAGCTAATTAATAAAGTAGTTATGAGTTTAGATGAGTTAAAAAAATTGTATTCAAGTATGATCGGAGTTTTACATAAATGAAATAAGTAGAATGTAAGTTATATGTAGATATGAGTTATAGATTTTGATTTTTCTATGGTAACATGTAAATAGGATGTGTTTTAGATATCAACCATCAAGCATCAAATAAAATTGAAGCGAATGAGTTTGAGAGAAAAGTGTGAACCAAGTTTGTAATTTGAGAGAAATTTTTTTCAATACAAGTGAATTATTCTAGTAAAATATTCCTTGTTTAATTTTGTGTTTTGTAAGTGTTTATATAACGCTTCCAACAAAAGTGGTGTGTGAGCATGGGTTTGAAAGGAGAGAATTGTTTTTGCAAATGGCAAACAATAATATGGTTCCATTCCAAGTGCCTCGATTGACGCGGAAAAATTATGTTAGTTGGTGCATTTGAATGAAAGTTCTAATTGGTTCATAAGATGCTTGGAAATTAAAATTGTTGATAGATGCTATGACTGGCCAGAAAATGATGCAACTTTAAATCAAGCTCAAAGAGAAGTTTTGCAAAATACTAGAAAGAAAGATCAAAAGGCGCTCCCCCATATTCATTGACGATATAAATTTTGAGAAGATTTCTAGAGTATCTACAACAATTCAAGCATGACAAATTTTGGAGAAAACTTACAAAAGAGTTTAAGAAGGTTCGCCTATATGAATCACTACATATGAAAGAGTCTAAATTAATTTCATATTTACTTCAAGATTACTAGCGATACTTAATAAAATGAAAAGATATGGTGAGACATTCAATGATGAGCAAGTAGTTGAAAAAAATACTTCGCTCATTGGAAGAAAGATTCAACTTCATCGCGTAGTGATTAAAGAATCAAAGGATTTGTGTTATGGTTGTTATTGTTATTATTTGTTGTTATTCATGAGTATATGGGCCATCTTGTTTGTGTCACTAGATGGGACATACCACATGTGTTAAAGTTTGTGCCCCAAAGGCTTAAGAACAACCATTAAATGTTAGACAATTAAAAGTTAAATGTTAGACATTTAATGTTAAATTTCGAATATTAGTAATAGTTATTATTTTCGATAAATACGCATTTAATATTCAAATATCATTCAGTCTTATTGCATTAATTTGATTAATGTTAATATGTTCATGGTTATTTTGATGACACTTGGACAAGTATGTGGAACATCTAAGTTGATATAGTTCTAAGTTAATAACCTAAAACTTCTATAGTATATGGACTAAGGCTAAGGCACCTAAGTCCCGGTAACATTATTGGAACGGCTCGCTTTGTAAGAGTTGCAAACAACCTAATCATGATTGTTCATGTGGAGACATATGAGTGGGGACACCTATGCAAAAAGAATATTTTGCATAAGACGGGACCAGAAGTTTTATGATCGAGCTAGTAGTTCTGTTATAGACTAGCATTAACTACTTCGCTAAGGATGCTCATATGTCGATGTGATCTGAAGCCTAAGTGGGTTGTGAACTCCTATTTTATGAAAAACGTCTTTTGATGTGCATGGACGAGATCAACCTAATAGCGTTGGGTCAATAAGCGTTCATGTTGAGGATTGTCATAGTGAGTAGCTGAGAATGCAATGTCACAAGAAGAATTCACGCTTTCCCTAATATTGAGAAAGAAGTATAGTTATTCACTTAGGAGCTGATTTTGGGATTTGAACAAAGGGACCTCGCCTCTCATTGGCCCGAGAGGATATTCGTTTATAGTAGGACTATAAACAACTTGTTCATTAAAGGAATAAGTGGCGCTTAAGAAGAAAGATGTAATCACATAGGTAGAATGGACATTTTAACCCAGCCGTAAATTACGAACAGGCTCGTGAAAGATCATATGACAAATGACTGAATATATCCGTGGACATTAATTTTCCTATTGTGCAAGAGAGTTCAACATAGGCCTTTAGTGAAATAAGTGTAACGTCAATGGTTAGGAGAGGTACATGAATGAATCGAGTGCACATCCGAATAAGAGGGATCTTGGTGATAGAAATTCATGGTTAAGAAAAATTTAAAAGAAATGATTTGTATTACCTATACCAACAAGGTCCACCTTTTTTTTCGACAACACAATCTTAGGAACTTCACAGTTAAGCGTGCTTAACTTGGAGTACGTAGTTCTTGGTTGGGTGATTTATTGGAATTTTTCCTAAGATGCATGTGAGTAAGGACAAAACATGTTAAAAGGACCTGTGTTGGTTTGTGGGGATAATCGTCACTCTTAAAAGCAGTAAAAGTTAGTAGGGGATGTGGTCAAGTCGCAAAGGATGTCAGGGAATGCCGGTGCCTATAGGGGCCAAGCTCGAATTCCAAGATCTCGTCCAAATCTTGGTCAACAAGCGTTACAATTTAGATATTGAATCTTTTTCTCAATCTTCAGGCTTCCTTTACTCACTATAGCAGATTTTATGTTATTAAATTTGGACTTAAATGGTGACGTATTCTCTTAACCATGCAAAGTTGAGTGACTTTGACTATATAGTGATGGAATATTGGAACAAATTACCCCAAAGTTGCCAATAGAGGGTTTAGATTTGAATGATATCCTTTCAACTGAAGAATAAATAATGAAAAGTTTGACGTCATCCTCACCTTCCTCTAACTTATCACCAACAGTCTGATAAAGGTTCCAACTTCAAAGATTGGCAACTAAACACAAGAGTTGCGTTGCGAGACTTAACCTATCACCTTACAACACGAGCTGAAGACACCCATGCATTACTCGTGCCCGTGTTCCCAAAGGCACCTCTCTCTTTCTAGAGGATTCAAGGCATGTCAAGCCCTGGTAAGGTTCTTGACTTTGCATCAGAAGTTTATTTGGAGTGTAATATTATTTATAAAAATTAAATTATTTTATTTTTATAAGCATTTGAAGAGTTTAAAATAAAATAATTAACTCATACATATATAATAGATACAAAAGTCAATATCAATATATTTAATTAAATAATTATTTTGAGAAAGGTAGATTTAAACTTTACAAAAAAAAAAAAAAAATTAAAATACCTAAAATTATAGCTATTAAGTTATCCAAGTAGTCACTTTAATCTCAAAAAAAAAAGAAAAAAAAGTAGTCACTTTCTAAATTATCCCTAAAATATTCCATATATTGCAACGACAAATTTTAAACTTTGAGACCAAACTCGAAGAAGGCCAGATTTTCCCATATCGAATTGATTTCATATGGGTCAATCCAAGAAACATGAGCATTGAATTGGGCTTCAATGCCGGGTTCAATCCAATCGAGCTGCAGAAATTGAAGCTCTACCCATGAACAAGACCAACAAAGCAATCAACACAATGTCATGAGATAAGGATTTAAAGCCCCACCTTTCATTTCCCTCTCCTCTTCTACCTCACCAACGTGGAATAGCTTCTTATCACTCGCTCTCTCGCAGTTCTTTTTTATGTTTCTCCTTCTTTCCAGCATTGAAAACGGACAATTTCTATGGTGTGTTGAGTTTTCTACTGCTTGTGAGGTACAAAATTATACCATGTACTCCAACGGGTCATTGCTTACTCAATTCAATTCTGTTGTGTTCTTAAACTATCAGTTTTTGGCTTAGTTGCTTGGAGATTTTCGCACAAATTTGAATGTATTTTCGTGTTGTTGTTTTCTAGTTTGTTCGTAATGGGTTTTGAGTTTGTTTGTTGGAGACTTAGGTAGCTGATCCTTAATTGGTTTTTGGGAAATTGTGTTCTATTGCTTGTGGAGTTGTTGAATTGTTTGATTCTTGAACTCGCATATAGTTTATCAGCTCCTGAATATTTGAAGTTTATCAGCTCCAAAATTCTGCAATCTTGGGGATTGGATATCGAAAATGTCAATCACAATGATAATTGTGTTGGATGAACGTTGGACAGCCCAATTCACACAGCTGATTTCAAAGAAAACTTTCTGGAAATTTCTTCTTATCTGGGTGCTATCATTTTTATTGTTGAGTTAAGCTGGTAGGGGTTTTTTTTTTTTTTTTTGACGATATTGGGGGTGGGGAAATTTAAACAAGTAATCTCATCGTTACTAGGTTATACATCATTCCACATGATCTATGCTCTGGTTGGCATGACATTACTAAATGAATTCTTGATTTAAGCTACTTTCACAAGTATAGTTTAGCTTAGATGTTGAGTATTTATACATGTAAGTATGGCTCAAGTTCATCTGGTTAACTCCAAGGATTGAATAATTCTGATATTGAATTAAATTTACTCCCACATGTTTTTGGATTAATTGGTTGTTTACATAATTCAACATCCTGAATTCAAATCTCTGCCAAGTCGTTTCTTTCCTATTTAAAATTGAATTGCACTTGTAGGACATTTCACATTTCTAAGTCGGGAGAGTGTTACTTGACAAGATTAAATTTATCCCAACCTATCAAACTTAAGCTTTTGGGTTGATTGTTAGTTCACCTAATTCAACATGAACTTTCTATATGTCACATTTCTATATGAGAGAGCAAAATCTATGCTCTGTCTCTCATGGTTACTTATGCTATTATGGAGAGTTTTCCTGAATAAATTATGCTGCTGTTAATGTCTGCTGCAGGGGGAGGTAAGGGATGAAGAACTAACAATGAGAAAGGGGCCCTTCTCTCTACAATCAGAACTCTTTCTGCTGCATACACAATAACTTGACTTTATATGATGTCGGCAATTAGTCCATCTTCTATCAGCAATGTTTCACTTGTTCCCATAGCCTCCCATACAAGGAAGAACAAAAGTTCAACAAGATTCAGCTTTACCAGAAAACCCACTAAACATACACTCCATAGCCAAAGATTTCTCTTGCCCCTATCAACTTCAGTTAGGCTGTTTCCAAATTGCAGTAGAAACCTTTTTTGTAACCATGGCAGTAGAATCCCAATATTATCTGCCTCAGGAACTGACGTGGCAGTGGAGGAGTCAAATGCACCACTTTCTGGAGAAGAATCAAGTCAAAGCTCGGAACTTACATCTGCCGCTGCCACAACAAATGTAAAAGAACCTGTTAAATCAGATGATGGTACTGCTGATCCTACACAGTCGAAACGTTCCAGACCTGCGAGGAAGAGCGAGATGCCAGCGGTAAATAACGAGGAACTTATACCTGGTGCAACTTTTACTGGGAAAGTAAGATCCATTCAACCATTCGGTGCCTTTGTTGATTTTGGAGCATTCACTGATGGCTTAGTACATGTATCCAGGTTGAGTGATAGCTTTGTTAAGGATGTTGCCAGTGTTGTTTCTGTTGGACAAGAGGTGAAAGTAAAATTGATTGAAGCAAATGCTGAGACCGGACGAATTTCTCTCTCGATGCGTGAAGGCGATGAAAGAAAGGAATCTTCCGCTAGCAATGATAAACCTGGGTCTGGAAGAAAGAGCTCTCCAAAAGCTAGAGGGCCAAAGAGGGATGAGATGAAAAAGAGCTTCAAATTTGCCAAGGGGCAAGATTTACAAGGCACAGTTAAAAATATTACCAGGTCTGGTGCCTTTATATCTCTTCCGGAGGGAGAGGAAGGATTTCTCCCCAGTTCGGAGGAAACCTTTGAAGGTTTTGGGAATCTTATGGGAGGCTCGACATTAGAAATTGGCCAAGAAGTTGATGTTAGGGTGTTGCAGATTGCTAGAGGACGGGTAACTTTGACTATGAAAAAAGATGAAGACAATAAAACGGACTCTCAACTCAATCAAGGGAAAGTTTATGCTGCAACAAACCCCTTCTTGTTAGCATTTCGTAAAAACAAAGATATTGCTACATTTTTAGATGAGAAGGAAAATGCAGAGGAAGCAGCTAAAATTTCTGTGGTACAGAAGGTTACAGAAATTGTAGAAGGAATAGTTGATGCAGATCAGACCGTAGCTGATGATTCCGCCAAAGTGATAGATGAGGTAATAAGTGACGACAAGGAGGAAAGCCGGCCTTCTTTAGTCGATGAAGCAGTTAAAGTTGACGAGCCTGCAAGTTCAGCTGATTCATCTACCGTGACTCAAGATGACTTGGAAAACATATTATCTGCATCAGAAGATAGTGCTGCGGATGGTGTAGTTGATGTCGTGGATAAAGAAGCGGAGGGAAGTTCTGAAACGAAGGCTTTTGATGACAACCAATTACCAACAGATGAAGCAGAAAACACAATATCTAGTTCCGACAATATTGTGTTTAGTGCAAGTGTAACTGATACTACTGAGAAAGATGCAGTAGAAAGTACTGAAGTAAAACCTTTAGAAGAGGAGCAATCTGAAGAGGTCCAGGTGGTTGAGGCTGCTCAACCTATCGATGGACCCAAGACTAATGAGAAAGTAGTCACTCTTGATGGTGAAGCCAAAAATTCAGTAGCTTCAGAAAGTCCAGTTAGTGAAGAGGTTGTAGCTAGTGTTGACAGTGTTGTTTCTACTTCTCCATCTGAAAAAGAAGAGGATAAACCAGAATCCGACTCAGATGGTAGCATAACGAGCTTAGGTATAATTCATGAATCATGTTTGAAATTTTAATATGTTAATCTTAACTACCTAATCATAAGGGTGGATATTTAATTTTGAATTCAGCTCCATTCAGATATCTAGAGCTTAAAACTAAGAGGCCAGTATAATTAAACTTGTTTGGGCAAAAAAGGTTTGAATGTTTATTCTCAAGCAGTCACTCTTTTAAGGCGTGGAATGGTAACATGAATGAAATTCTAAACTTTCTGGATACTCAGCTGAGGATCAAATCCAATCTTCTATAGGTCAATCTAGTGAAGAAGTTGTTGAGAGTTCAGTTGATACTCAGGCATCAGCTGAAAACCCCGAAATCCTCTCCTCTGCACCAGTTATAGAAGAAAAGGTTGAAGCCGCTCCTGAGAACAGTGCCGATTCCCCAAAAGAAGTTGCACCAAAAGGTTGATGATTATGTTTCATATAGATTATCCTTTTTATTTCTTGAAAGTCCAGTTTGTTTGAAAGTCATCACTTAGACTTAACATCCTATGGAAGGAAGAAACTATTTGGTCAATTTTGGTAGAATCGTAATACATGAATGATGAAATAACTACTAATCACTATATTTTCGAACTTAAAGGGGCTCATATTATTTTTCATGTCACTAATTTGTAAAATGTCGCGTGCTTTATTTCTTCTATCTATGATCATCCTTGATGAACTATAACTTCCAAAGTGTGAGAAACAAGCTTTGATTGATATCATATATTTGAACTATTCATTTTTTTCCGTTCAAGACGTGCTCTGTTACTTGGGAGCCACTTTGTTTTTCCTCTTTAAAAAAACAAACCGCAATTTGAATAGAATTAAAAAGAATTTGATTCAAAAAATTAGGATGGTTCAAGATGTGTTGACTCAATTGATGCTTAAAACTTGTAATAGTACAGTCACAAAACTGAAATAAGAAAAATCACCCTGTATGTTGTTCATTCTATAAGAATTATTGGTTTTGCTATTATATATTTCATTTGATCTCTTAAAAATTGACTTTACTTGATATTGATGTTTGGTATCTGGGAGGGCTCTATGCAAGAATTAGTATATAAAAGTAATGGGTATTTTGGGAATCAGTTAAGAGCATTTTTGTTATAAATAGATGGGAGAGGGAATCATCATGTACCAGCCTCGTGGTCAAAAGGACCTTTAGTAAATAAGAGGTAATGGGTTCAATTCATGGTTGCAACTTATGTACGAATTATTTTCCTATGGAAATCTTGACATCCAAATGTTGAGGGTCGAGCGGTATCTCTTGTGAGAATAGCCGAGGTTTGCGTAAGCTGGTCTTATGACACACGGATATTAAAAAAAATTTTATGGGATACAGGTTGTAGATGGCATAGAGGGTCCTTGTGGATTGTTGATAGGGAAATATAGCCATATTAGGACACATTATCCAATTGCAAGTAGCTTCTCATTTGTTCTTTGAATTTCTCTTGTGCTGCAGCTGTGATATCACCAGCTTTGGTAAAGCAGTTACGTGATGAAACAGGCGCAGGAATGATGGATTGCAAGAAAGCTCTGGCGGAGAGTGGGGGTGACATTGCTAAAGCTCAGGAGTTCCTCCGAAAGAAAGGTCTAGCAAGTGCGGAGAAGAAAGCTAGCAGAGCCACAGCTGAAGGAACAATTGGTTCATATATTCACGATGGTAGGATCGGAGTCCTTATTGAAGTAAACTGTGAAACAGATTTCGTCTCAAGAGGCGATATTTTCAAGGAGTTGGTTGATGATTTAGCTATGCAAGTTGCGGCATGCCCTCAAGTACAATACGTGGTGACCGAAGATGTGCCAGAAGAGATCATGAACAAAGAAAGAGAAGTCGAGATGCAGAAGGAAGATCTTTTATCAAAACCCGAGCAGATTAGGACAAGAATAGTTGAAGGGCGGATAGGGAAGAGACTTGAGGAATTGGCATTGCTTGAACAACCATATATCAAGAATGATAAGGTTGTTCTAAAGGACTGGGTGAAACAAACTATTGCCACCGTTGGAGAAAACATTAAGGTTAAGAGATTTGTGAGATACAATCTTGGAGAAGGCTTGGAGAAGAAAAGCCAAGATTTTGCTGCTGAGGTGGCAGCACAGACAGCAGCTAAACCTGCTGCAACTCCAGCAATAAAAGAGGAGCAGCCCGGCGTAGAAGAACAGAAAGAAACTGTTCCTAAGTAAGTGGCCTTCTCCTAACATATCATTTCTCTGAGCTCTTCTTTAGTTCTTAAGACTAGTTTTTTTCTTTGTGTGTGTTGTAAATTAAATGAGTTGGCATCCTTTTCAAGTTTTGGTAATGTCAATGCTGTATTGCAGGCCTGCAGCTGTTGCCGTTCCCGCAGCCCTTGTTAAACAACTTCGAGACGAGACTGGAGCAGGGATGATGGACTGTAAGAAAGCCCTTGCTGAAACTGGTGGGGATCTAGAGAAGGCACAAGAGTATCTAAGAAAGAAAGGACTCTCGAGTGCCGATAAGAAATCTAGTCGTCTAGCAGCAGAAGGAAGAATTGGGTCCTACATTCATGACTCTCGTATAGGTGTCCTAATAGAAGTTAACTGCGAAACTGACTTTGTAGGTAGAAATGAAAGATTCAAAGAGTTGGTCGAGGACCTCGCAATGCAGGTCGTGGCATGTCCGGAGGTGCAATACGTGTCGATAGAGGACATTCCAGAAAGCACTGTCAAAATGGAAAGAGAGAAAGAGTTGCAGAGGGAAGACCTTCAGAAAAAACCAGAGAACATGAGGGAGAAAATAGTCGATGGCCGGATTTCCAAGAGGCTTGGAGAACTTGTGCTTTTAGAACAACCTTTCATCAAGGATGATAGCATTTTGGTCAAGGATTTGGTTAAGAAAACTGTTGCTGCTCTTGGTGAAAACATAAAAGTTCGACGATTTGTTCGTTTCACCATTGGCGAGACTGTTGCAGATGCAAACAAGAAGAGTGAAGCATGAATCAAGAAAAACAGTATACCGGGCGTCAAGAGCGAAGCTAGGCATGGAGCCATGGTAGCAGTACAGAAGAATATGAAGCCAAGGTAAAACTGTTTTCATGCCAATGAACTTGCATATTCATTTCCTCTTTTTTGTAGCTAAGAGTTGAGTTTACTAAAGCTGCTTTGTAGCATTTTGTTCTGAGAGATGATAAAGGCTTCATTCATATTATTCTCTGTATTTTAACTAATTGATATTAATCTGTTGAGGCATTTCTGAATGATCATATTCAATCATTTCATGAACTCAAAAAAAAAAAACATTCATTTCCTGAAATGAATTGTTCAACAGCTTCACCACTGTTATCAAACATAACTTTTATTTTTTAGGTATAATAAATAATATTCAAAATCTACTTTAGGCTACGTTTTTTTTTTTTTTTTTTTTGTAGAGAGGTGTGGTTAACTACTACTCAGAAACCACTCGTTTATATTTGACAGTAAACAACCACTCTTAATTCCTCATCAAACCCTCTATCAAATTACTCAATCAAATTTCACATTCAAATATATCACTCAGTTATTACTAACATTAATCTCCAAACAAGTAATTAATTATCTAATCACTACTAACACCAATCCTCAAAAAAATAATTAACTTTTCAAAACTACTATTAATTCTTCCACTCCTCTTCGCTCCAATCTTTTCTACCAAAAACAAACGCACCTAAACACAAACAGTAGATTAAATTTATACTATAACCTATTTGCATACGCATATCTTGAATAAGAAGATGAAAGAAATTGCTTGTTTGGACTTGCGGTAGAAATGACCGTTCCAAACCACTTGCCAATCCGTACCATCTACTCTCATTTGGATCTAGTTGTTAAAATTATAAAAATGATATATTTTAGGCTCTCTGTCTCTGTCTCTCTTGTGTGTGTGTTTTTTTTTACAAACCAACACCATCCAGTTAAAAAACCACAAGCCTGAGACCTAAATCGGTCTCCATTACAAGCATATAGGACCCTAGGGAACAAACTCCTCACAACACTACCCGCCCGATTCTATACATCGGAAAGTGGCTGTCCATACTTCATAGTAATGGAGATAAAGGTTGTGCTAACTATCAAGAGATTGGCACAGATCATCGATGACTCAAATAACTTCGTTAACTCAACTAAGGTTGACTTTTGAAAAACTGTTAGGGATAATCTACCAAGTACCAACCATTGGAGCAATTGAGGTACATGACCCCACCATAGCAACAAGGGGAAAGTTAATTCTACAAAGAACGTTCTCATTCCCTAGGCTAACCGAACACTCAAACACCTAAAACACTCTTTATTGGCCAAGACTAGAATAAGATGAACCAACACAAAAAGACTTAGACCTCACAACCCATTAGAAGAAAAGATATTAATTTTAGATGAAATTTGGTATTAACTTTTATTTGAGAATTGTGATAAGAACCGAAATATTTTATTGACAATTCATCA
>JBBMEG010000009.1:9979821-10005499 GCA_037832605.1 Cyclanthera cordifolia | reverse complement strand
ATATATATTAATGAGTATTATCACGTATTTTCTTATAATACAATATTAATAATAATATATACAAATATTAAAATTAGACTACATTCGTAGGAATGACACATTAACTACAATTTCCCATTTTAAAATTTAGAAAGCAAAATAAATGTTTTAAAATACAATCAGAACTAAAGTAAAAAATATGGTCAAATAGTAACTTTTCAATGTATTCAATTTTAGTGATAAGAGTTGTAATCACCTGTCCTTCAAAAAAAAAAAAAAAAATTGTAATCACCTGACATTAAGTACGATGCGATAATGAAGAGATTACAAATTTTTCTAAATTAAATAAATTATAAATATTTTTAAAATGCGCACTTTGTTGAAGGCTTGAATTCTGAAGTTATACTTTGTGATCTCATCTTGATGCCTCACGGTGGCTAATTTAGATTTTTTTTTCGTAAGAAATTTAATTTGAAATGAAATAAATTATTTATTTTAGAAAACGTGTCTTAAATAGAAAATTTTAGTATCTTTTTTTAATTACGACGACTTTTTAAAAATCATGCACATAAAAAGTTTAAATTTAATCTGATAGAAATCTATCAAAATCTATCCATTTCGTTTAATTGAAATATATTAACTGCATTGGTTTCTACCGGGGTGGAATTTTTACCTCTTTTGCTATTCATTAAAAAATCACCTTCATTTTAAATATAAAATGGTGTGGAAAATGGATTAAAATAAAATAAGGGGCACGTGGGGGGAAGGAGTACACACGTGCAGAGTAGCGAAGAGGGCATGTGGGGACGCTCGTCTTCTTAGGTTTGCAAGTTTACCCCACCCCAACGGGTCGATGCTATTGCTGGTTTGTCACTCACGTGATACCCCACGTGACCCATATTTCTGCCCTCAATTTTTTCCATCTTCTTTCTTCATGCAATATCTCTTTTTCATTCGAAATAATTTCATTTTTAATCAATTTTTAAAAGATGTTTAAGTGAAATTGCACAATAATTATTTTAAGTGATTATAAATAATAAATTATTTTTAATGGTTAGAAATTTGAACTTTAATAACCGTTCGTTTTGATGTATTTATTTGTTAAGAAGTTGCACTTAATAACTCTGTTTGTATAATAGTTTTTTAAGAGATCATCGACAATAACTTGTTTTTATGTGGTTAAAAATGAATTATTATTTTAAAAAAATTTGAAATGAGTGATAAAAAGTAAATGATTAAAATGGAATGATTACAATAATTCATTTGAATGTTATTGTTTGAAAAAAAAAGTTATAAAAGTTATTATTTTTTAATAATTAGTTAATAACAGAAAACAAACCCTTACCAATGATTTTTTTTTTTTTTTTTCATATATAGAAATCATGATAAATGACGAATCGTTTTTAAATCTCCATTCACCATTTTCAACATTTATATTGGTCCCACTTTAGGACTACGATAAAATATTGCTTCAAATTATAAAAAAAAAAAAAAAAGTTTAAAAATTATATATTTAAAGATCTAATTATTTGGTTAAAAACATATTCTATAATAAATTAAATTATGTTTTGGTTTGCAATGTAAAAAGTAAAAAATGTTTTTTTAATCCTTTTTATATATAAGTTTTTTTTATTTTATTTAAAATATATTTAGATTAATATAATATTATAATAATATTGATAAAAGAAAAACAACTCTTCCTAGAAAGTTAGCAAGAAAAGTTTTTTTTTTTTTTTTTAGAAAATATAGATGGATCAATCGGACTTCTTTAAAATATCAATTCATGTTTTATCTTTCTGAGAAAAATCATTACTTATCTATTAAATTATATTTAATATAGAAAATATTAAATGATTTTGTTAATTAAGTATAAGATTAAACTTGGACGTTTTTTTAATAATGCTTTACCACAATGGACAAACTTACTCGCTTTGAATAAGAATGAGTAGGATTGGTTCCCACACACATATCAGTCCAAAAAAATTGAGATTTAGATTACAATTAACGTCCAAAAATTGGTGACGCAGTGATTCCATTGTTTAGTGTTAATTCAGTTCAACACTTGTGATTTACGTTTACACATATTAGTAATACCAAAACTTATCCTTACCTCAACTATTTTTTAAGTGTTGTAATATCCACGTAAAGTATTGGCATTTTTAGCTGTTCGTGGACTTCCATTCGGAGAAATAGTTAGGAAATTTTTCTAAAAAAGAATAGTTAGGAAATAATATTATCATACATACAAATACACATAATATATATACCTACATACATACATATATATATTATATATACACACACTTTAGTAAGAAGGGTATTGTTTGAAGATAAAATAAGTCGTACCTGTTAAGTCTCTCATCTACCAATGTTGTTAGAACTAAAAAAAAAAGAAAAAAAAAGGGTTATTATTGATATTTAGATTTTTTTTTTATTGAAATATTATATAAAAGATCATGACTAAAAAGCACTTGCTCAACCAAATCTTTGTTTTACTATGACCTCCAATAAAGTACCTTTTTAAGTCAATAAAATACTTTTTCAAGCAAAAACGAGTATGATTCAGCTGAGCTAATACCAGAGATGTACTGGTTTTCACTTGATTTGTGGTTCGAGTTCCTAATTCCAATCTTATCACTCAAAATAAAATAACATAAGTTAAATGATTTTTTCATCTATAATATTGAACATGGTAAAGAGTTAAGTGATTAATTGAATAAAAAAATGACATTGTATTTAACTTTGGAAATAGACACGCTTAAGATTCGAATCCCCACTTAAATTGTTATAATCTAAAAAAAAAAAAAAAAAAAAAAAAAAAAAAATTCTTTATGTCAAACTACAAAAACATATCCAATTAAAGAGGATAGGCTACAAAAAATAGAGGCAAGTAATTATGGTGTATATATGTGCTAAAAAGTTAGGCAATTTTTATAAGCTAAGTTACAAATGTGGAGTTTTAATTGTTATCTTGCAAAAATAAAAATAAAAATAAAAAATAAATAAAAAAGCGCATGTTAGTGAAGATGCCGTTTAGAATTGGGAATACAGAGATGGTGACACATTATTGCCACTATTTGGAATTTGAACCCATACTTTCTATATTTTATTTTTCCTATTAGTGTTAATTGATGCCAAATTCTCTTGCAAGATGCAATCATTAATGCCTAATTAAACTAATTAACACGTTTAATTTTATTAACTTGATGTATTAATTTTCCATTCAACAAGGAAGAGAGACTTACAACATTAAATCACATGATTACTATATTATATCACATATTATTAAACGAAGATATATTATATATAATCGTTAAAAATTTAGATATTACATTTTCATATATTATCTTTATTAAATTAATTTGAGAATACTTTTGTTAGTAATAAATACGTACATCTTCACTATTTTATTTTCCGTCAAATGTAAATGCATTCCCGTCATGAATTTGAATTTAGAGATAAAATAGACTAAAATCTGAAATTTAAACTTATTTCAAAGTTATTTGATTTATTTAGTTTTTTTTTTCTATATATATAATTTGCGGGCATGCGTGCACGCAAAGGCAAAAACCCAACGTGTGGGATTATGGCTTGTCCAAAGCAAAGCACATATAGATATATAGGTGATTTTATTCAAATAATAATAATAATAATAATAAAATAAATAAAAAATAAAAGAAGATATATAGGTGATTTAATTTCTCATAAATAATTGTCCCCTCCACGTAACAGCATAACATCATATTTTAATATACCTTTTGGATTTTCAATCAACCCTTTTCTCCGTTTTAGAGAATTATTGTCGGATCTATTTTATTTTATTTTATTTTGAATTTGGAGAACAACCCAACTTCAATTATATATTTTTGTTTTCATTTTTTATAATAATATTCCTTTTTCTAATACCCACTATAATTTCGACTTTTTTCTTTTTTTAATTAATTATACATCTTTTCTATATTCACCTTTTTAATTTCCATTTCTTCTTCTCAAAAGTTATCTTTCATTCTACCGTCTTCTTTTTTAATATATATATATATATATATAAATATTATATTGTTTTGCTCTTTAATGGAATATTTCTCATCAATTCAGACTAATTATTTGTATGAAAGCAAATTTACCTCAATCATACTTGAGATACGTGTGTGTGTACATAATATAACAATTAGAAGAGGGAATTACATATTCGAATTCTTCAATCTTCAGAGTATACATCGTTATTGAAAGAAAGATATAGTCTCTTATTTGAATTGAATATTAAAATTGTTCTGCATATTGTTGAGTTTTTGGCAAAATATTAGAAGCAAATTATCCCATGTCGGAAGAAAGCAAGGAAGTGGTGGGCTAAAAGAGTGTGTTTATGTAATTGGGGTCAAGGAGAGAATTATGTGGAATGGTAAAGTTCTTTCTGTCCGTGATTTTTTCCAAGTAAATTGTTCTATTTTGTTCTTTTTCATTTTAATTTTTTGGTTATTTTCTGCTTGCGGTAATTAGAGAAGATTTTTCCCAACACATATTGCGAAGTTACTATAAAAAATAATAAAATTAAATAAAAGTAGTTATCTTTGTCGTAAATTAGCGATTTTTTTAATTCAAAAAGATTGACTGACTTGAATCTATAACATTTCATTACCAAATCGACTAACCTTGCATCAACTCTTGTTAGAAAACGAGTGGATCTTTCTCAAATATCTCTTCATCGTAGGTATGTTTACATTTCAATTAAGTATTTTTCTTTCAAAGATTGTGATTTTAGAGGTAATCCAGTAATCATAACAATACAATTGGGTTAAAAGGGTGTGGCAAAACTCTTTAGCTTTACACCTAAAACGAAGGAAATTGAAAGTCGTTGAGAAAAACTACCTAAATAAATAAATAAAATAAGAAAATGAAAGCTATTTGTTTTTCACTTTCTTTCTACTTTACTAAACTTTCACATTCCAATACGTTAGTTCTCTCAATGGTTAAAAATGTGAATCTTTAACCGTAATTAAAGCTTTAGAAAAAGGAAAAAAAAAAAACCCTAATTATAGCATCGACCCTACGTTCTTAAAAAAGAAAAAGAAAAAAAAAAAAAAAAAAACTCGGCCCCTTGTGATATTATTATAAAAAAATAAATAAGAAGCTAGAAATTATTTCGAGTATTTTACTAAATAAAAAAATATGTAGGGTTGTAGGTTTACTCTAGAGGCTAATGAGAATAATGGAATTGTACTAAAAAAAAAAGAAATTGATACTATAAAAATATTAGTGAATTAAAAAAAAAAAAAAAAAAAAACTATATTGGGATCATAAATTAAGGAGAATAATGGAGCAATTCAAGGAGAATTAAAATTATTTTAGTATTTATTTATTTTGAAAATAGGGCATGTGATGGGAGGAATCCGATGATTCACCACGACAGCATCAAACAAAAAATTTACACATTCTTTCATGGCTCGAATAATATTCGAGTTCAATAAAACGACATGTCGGGCGTCTCAAAAACGTCTTGGTTCCATTTCTAAAATATAAATAAATAAATAATCACGACACTGTGGAAACATGCGTGCTGGGGTTCTAATTTCATTGAATTTCCTTTGTGTTCGATTCAAATTATTTTTTAGGTAAATTATAAAATTATTTTGGAAGAAAGTTAAAATTTAGTCTTCAAAATCTAAACTTTAATCTTTATTATTCAGATAAATATATAATTTAGTCTTTGAATAAACATAAAATTTAGTTCTTATGATTTAAAAAAAAAAAAAACGAATTTAATCTCATTGGTTTGATAAAACTTAAAAAATAATCCATGTTATTCATAAATCGTAGGCAAATTAAGTACTTAGATGTACCTTATGATATATGAATGATGTTTTTTTTTTGTCCAATCAAATATTTATCTCACACTCTCGTCATTAAACACATAAATAACTAACATCGACTTATTTTATTCATATACAATTACGAATGGCATAGACTAATTTTTATATTTTATCAAATCTTATGGAAATTTTTAAATTTTCAAACTATAGAAATTAAATTGTAGATTTATCCAATTCATAAAGACTAAAATGTAAAATTTTTAAATCATTAAAATTAAACTTTAATTTTCTAAGGCCACATTTATAAAAAAAAAAATTCTGAGTTATAATACTATTATTGAGAATTTAGGCATTATTATTATTATTATTTTTATTATTATTTGAAATAGAGAGTTTTGGTGTTTTGTAACAGGCAAAAATAGCCATGAATTTATGGATCTATCATGTTGGTCGGTGGTAAGTGTTTTATTAATTAAAAATTGTAACAGAATCCCTAAAAATAAGAAGATATTATTTTCTCACGTTTTCTCAGTTCTTGTATTAATTTATTGTGTTTTTTTTTTAATAAACCAAATCAATAATAGAGAACAGGTGAACTTATACATAAGAAGATTTTCACTTTCTTTATAATACATTAAAAAAAAAACCCGAATGAAATATATAAGCAACTTTTTTCGTATTAGAAAACATGGTAGAAGTTCCTCGCCTTATTTCATATTAGACACACGAGAAAATTTCACCATCTTTTTAAAATATATTAGTAACTTTTTCATCATCCATTGATTTTGAGATAAAATCATAAAAACTCACCACTGTTACAAATATGAAATGTTGGGTAAAATCAAACAATAAAAAACTTTCACGTCAAACATGTGAAAAAGGCGATGTAATAAGTCTTTAATGACGAGCAACCCAACATTAAAGGCACCCATCATAAAAAGACGTATGTCAATAAAAAGTCGTCTAACATTAATGCTTACATTTATGACGGTTTTTACTAGTCATCCTACTATTTACTATTTAATAAAGAAAAATAAACGAACAAAAAGAAACCATTAAGTAAAAAACGAACGTATTAACTAAAGATGCAATGAATTGTGAATCATTAGCCTAACAACCAACGTGGCTTTGCAAAAAACCAAAACAAAACACATACTTCAATTCTTATATTACACATCAGAACTTCAAATTAAGAAGAGGAAAAAAAAACACAGTTTAACTTCATATTATTTATACAATTTTTTTTAAACAACAATTTCCATAATTAAAATTTACATTGATGTTTGTTGTGATCGTTTAATCCAATAATGTATAGTCACAGCTATAATAGATTGAGAATAGTAACAATAATGAAGAGGAAGAAGAGAAAGAATGACACACAATGATTTAACGTGGAAAACTCCTAAACAAATTAGGGTAAAAATGACGAGCAATGATAGAAGAACTTTATTATAAAATTATGAGCTGTTACAAACTTTATCTCTTACAAAGTAGCAACACACACTTATAAGAAGAAACTCTCTCTATTTTTATCACTCACTTAAATGCAGGATATACTTCTGAGAGATTTTGGTATGGTTTGCCAACAATGAGCAATCACCTATCTAAATAGCACTTTCAAACTTGGGCTCCAGGTATAATCATATGACTATAAATTGACCACATCTTGCGTTGGTAATCAATACAATCACGTGGTCACAATTTTGCCACAATTTTATTTTGGATAAAGTGCATGCTCTAGATAAATCTACACCAATCTTAGACAAAGAGTGTTCTAGAGTTTTCTCCACCAATCTTACATAAATGCGTATGATCTAGAATCTTCTTTGGTCATCTAAGATAAAGGTAAAAATGATATACAATTCTCCAATATTATTTAACAACGTTAATTATATATACACGTAGACAAACATAAGTTAGACCATAACAAGAGAATTGAAAATAAAGTTCAAGCCCCAAGATCTCTTTCTATCTACCTTGAAACATTAATTTAAATCCAACGAGTTTTCTCAAACAACAAAATTGGTTACACCCAATTTATAAGAATATCTACCATGGATATTTTGCTATTTTAGCGTAAGAACACGGGTAGCGAAGAGGATTCATAAGTCCTAAGAAGGAGCGAACACAGGTAGCGAAGAGGATTCATAAGTCCTACGAAGGAGCGACTACGAGATATCTCGAGAAGTTGAGAACGAAACTATTCCACCAATTTTTTCTTCGATTAAGGAAAAATACAACCAGGTCATTACTATTAAGGAAAAAATACACAAGGACAACCATCATTCATACATATTCTCAATACTATGAGAGTAGGACAAAATATAAAAGTATAATCTAACAACAATATCATATGTCCTTCTAATCACATAGAATCTTCTTAAAATGTAGTTAATCAGGTAATTACTTAACACATCTCATAAATATTGTTGTGTTAGAACATAAACCAGTAGAAAAAAAGTTAATATTTAAGTTCTATTTCATAATCATTTGATTTTTAAATTTTTTTTATTATTTTCAAGAATAATTTTTCTTATTTTATAATCTAATGTTTTTTTTTTTTTTTGGTTGAATATTTAAATAAAAAGTTTAAATTTTAAAATAAAAAATAATTGTAAATATAAAAGAGAAACAGTTTTTAGTTAATGAGAAAGGGAGAGAATATTGAAGGAGAGAGTGAAGACAAGGAGGAGAATGTTAGTTATTTTGTTTGTGGTATGGTCGGACATAGGAAATAGCCAAAAGGAAAAAGAAAAAAGAAAATAGTAATTTTGATATTAGAGAGGGAGTTTTAAAAGTAAATAGAAGAAAAGCAGAGGAGAAGAATGTAATAAACTAAAAGACAGGGCACCCCCGACAAAGATTTTGGGGGTACGGACAAAACACTGCCCATACACCACTCCTTAAACTACTCTAACCGACTTTGTTTACTTTACACTCTATTCCATTTGATTCGACGTCGTTTCCTTTCTCTTTTTATTTGAGATGCGGAAGGTTTTTTTTTTTTTTTTTTTTTTTGAAATTTAAGCTTACACGTACCATTCCAACACATAATTATTATGACTTTGATGTCTATATTTTACTAGTGTTTTTAAAAACAAAACCAAATTTAAAAACTAAAAAAAATAGCTTTCAAATACTTGTTTTGGTTTATAAAATTTAGTTAGAATTCATATATTTACTTAAAGAGAAGGCAAAACACAAGTGAAAAATTTAAGTAAATATAAACTTACATTTTAAAAAGAAAAAATGAAAAATCAAATAGTCATTAAACGGAGCTTTGACACTCGTCTTGCATGCACTCACTCACACCACGACACATGCATGTGCCATGTGATAGCTCACTTAGGCCACAAGGCCTAGAGATGGTGGAAAGCTTACACCATTCTTCTACCTTAAGTGCATTCTGAATCATTTTCAATCTTCCGTCAATGCATGTCTTTTTTGACCTGAATCATACACCAACGTGGAGTATATATCTATCGGGTGTTCGATTGACACCAAACTTGGCAAGATTAATACAACTTAGCTTTATATAGGCTTTACTTTAGGGTTGCTTGTCAAAACTTCATCTCAAGCTTTGACATCATCGAGATGGGCCTCAATTAAGCCTTGACATTGACACTATCGACATCACGTGGCTTTGCTTCTTGATGGATCAAACCGACACTATTGAACAATTTTCTTTGTGTGATTGATGATGCACTCTTCGTCGCATCATGGCTTGTTAGAAGAGAGTCGTCGTATCATATTTTGTGATTTTGATATCATCCTCGACTTATTTTGTTCATCCTTCTATATGACTTAACATACAACATAATCACACAAGTTATGACATGTAGCTTGGTTGGTACTAGTGATGTGTCCAGGAATTTTGTGGTTCAAATCTCTCAATCCCCTTTTGTATTAAAATAATAATATTATGTTTATAATATAATTTCATCTATTTTTCTTTTATTATTTTACTCCTTAGTTAGAATAACTATGGACACATTTTCCAACTATTTTGAGTTTTTTTAAGTTAAAATACCACTTTGATCCATAAATTTTGAATTTTGTTCTATTTTGATCATATAATTTTAAAAATCCAATTTTAGTCTCCGACTATTTGCACCATTTTACTCCTTGAACTTTCAAAAGTTTAATTTTAATCATGAACTTTTAATTTTGTTCACTTCAATCCCAACAACTTAAAAAAAAATTATAATTTGTCCTTATGATAAATTAAATTTAATATTTTCTTAAATTGGTTTAACAAATGTTAAGAATTTTTAAATAAATAAAGAAAATAGGTAAACATATTTTTAAATTTTATGAATATTGATGATAAATTTTTAAACAAAAATTTCTTGAAAATCAAAACTAAAATTGAACATCGTCACAAAAATAGAGCAAATTGAACAAAAATGGTATTTAAAACTTATTTTATATTTATATATATATAACAACTATTTTTGAAACTCCCTTCATAGGTTGTCTTACGTTATTATTTACTTTTTAACGATTAAAAAAAATCGATATTTAAAAAGAATAATTTTAAAATTATATTTTGTTTTTAAAATTCAACTTTAGATTCAAATTTGTTTTAAAAGAACATGAAAGTTTTTTTTTTTTTTTTTTTTTGACATAAACATGAATGACAATGTTTGTATAAAAATAAAGAACCAAGCATAATTTTCAAAATCATCGTAATAAGATAGCTAGTTTCTAGTTGATTAGTAAAACTCCGAGTTTCATAAATATTTACCTACTTTTTTATGTATAAACTTTGAATTTTGTTTCATTTTTTATTTTTAATGTTTCAAAAATCGAATTTAAATCCTTTGGAACTTTTAAGCTTATTTCATTTTTTTTCCTTAAACTAAAAAAAAAAAAAAAAAAAAAAAAAAGAAAAAGATAGTCCATAGACTTACAAAATGTTTAAATTGGTCCATATAATAAATTTAAAATTAATATTGATTGAAATTGGTATAACAAAATGTCAATAAATTTAGAAACAAATCTCAAAGTTTAGAGACGAAAAATGGTATTTTAATTTTGATTCGTAAGCTTTTGAGAGTACTATTGATAGCTATATTTGAAGGGTTTATTTTTTAAAATAAATTAAAATTTTAAATTGAGATTATACTTGTGTAATAAAAAAAAATTCTTCAATATTTTTTGTATGTTTAAAATATTTTGAATGAGTTAGATGAATGAGATCGAATGTTAAAGTGCATTTACATTTACTAGCTTTTGTCATCCATAATTTATTTAAAATATTACTGTTGAACCCCTAGTCCCAAAGAATTAACAAAACAATCCAAAAAAATTGATTAATTAATTTTTAAGTAAGTAACTCGTACAAGTTATTGCTCCAACCAAAAATAAAAAGAAATAAAAAAATTTAAAAAAAAAAAACCCATAAAGATTTGGGAAATTGAAATCAACCCACTCTCTAGATTTTGACCTTCATCTTGAAAACTGTAGTCAATTTTATCCTTCTTTTTTTTTCTTTTTTTTTTTTTCGCTCAATCTCCATCCTCCACAAATTTCCATCAAAATATCAAATCAATTACTATTTTTTTTTTAATAATATAAAATGGCTAAATTGTAATCTTATGCTTTTTCATTGATAATAATGAATCAAATCTCAAATGAAATAGCAATCAATGGGGAAATATTCTTGCAAATAATATGCTGGCTAGCTAGCATACATATATCTTCAATACAAGACAAATGTAACCATGATTATGAAGTTATGTTATTTAAAGTAACTGCCAAACATTACTTATGATGAAAATCTTAGGTGCCAATTTTTAAAACTTATGTTTACATTTTTACCCATAACTTTCAAATTAATTATCATGGTGTATATATCATAATTAAATATCAATTTTTTGATCAGATAATTATCAGTTGGGTATAAAATTTCTTTTTTCCATACTCATTCATACCAACCAACAAAAGCATTAATTCAACTAACCCAAATATTTGAGATATTTGTTTGAAGTTCTTAGAGACAAACTTTTACTGATTCTTCAAACAAAATCATATCCAAACAAATAATTATAATCACTCAAAATAAACATTTTTTTATAATCACTCATTTCTAATTACTCAAAATAATCACTTATTTCTAATCACATTCAAACGAGTTGTTATCTACAATCCCTTCACAAAATTTATCATTCAAATGAGATATTAACTGCAATTCCTCTACAAAAACCTACATTCAAACAAGCTATTACTAAATCTCAAAATTTTAAATTATTCAAAATAATATCTTATTTATAATCACTTTACGGTTCCACATTCAAACGAATTGGTCGTAAAATTACGTTGGTGTGTATTTTTCTAAATAAATGAAAGAGGGGGTATCTTTTTTCTTGTGGTGAATAAAGAAAATTTGATGCATATATGATAGCATCTAGGAAAAGTTAGGGAAACTAAATAAATAAATAAATAAATAAATAAATATATATATATATATATATGGGATTTTGATATGATGAAGAAAATGTAAGGTGAAGAATGATGGGATTCTTGTATACTCAAAGTCAGTCTACAAAAATCCATATTTTTCTTTTTCTAAATTTTATGGGAATTGCTAACACCACCTTTCTTGCCCCCACACACCTTTGAGATAAAGTAAAGCAGATGAAAAAGCAAAGAGAAAAAAAAAAAAGCAAAACAATATAATAAAGAAAGAATTAGAAAAGAAAGAGAAAGACAGAATATAAAGACAAATGTTCTCTCTCAAACTCTATGATTATATTATATTCAAATTCTCTCTTAATTTTAAAAATGACCTCTTCTTACCCTACTTATACATGACTACAAGAAAATTTCTGAATTTCCTTTGCTAATTGCCTTTCTTTGCCTCCCCTCCATTTTTTTCAAAAAAAAAAAAAAAAAATCAAGCTGAAGAACAAGGTGATCAAGAACAAGATCAAGAAGAAAAGTTTTTTTTTTTTTTTTTTTTTTTTAATTTTGGGTAAGGCATGAATAGAGGGGTTTTGCAGAGCTCAATTATGCAACAAATGATGGGTTCAGAAAACCCTAGCTGGTGGAATATGATGAACAGTGGCATCATTAGAACAACCACCACTCAACAATCTTCTCCTAATTTCTTATTTCCTAATTATAATAATAATTTTCCCAATTTTCCATTTCCTTCTAATTTCTACCATGAAGATCAGCTTCCAGAATCTTGTAGCCAACTTCTCTTGTAAATTTTCTCTCTAACCCTACTTTCATTATTTAATTTCATATTTTATTCTTTTTTTATTTTTTTATTTTTTTAATTTTAGGGGTGGTTTGGTTGGTGAAGATGAGCAAAAGGGTTGTATGGGAATGTTTCAAGCCAAGAAATTGGAGGATTGGGAAGAAGAGGTTTTGAATAGTAGTAATAATAATAATAATAATAACAGCAACACTCATGAGCACCAACAACAAGTTGATTTGAAGAAGGGAAACTCAGCTCATGCAAGCTCTTGCACTTATGTGTATGGACACGAGAGTCGCGGTGGCCGCGACGAGTATCAATCGATGGCTCCGAAACAAAACTGGTCCCGACCGATGATACCGGCTTCTTCTCCTCAGTCATGTGTCACAAGTTTCAGTAGTAATATGTTGGATTTTTCAAACCATAACAATTCTCCTTCTCATTCTCGCCCTATACATCCCCCACCCGATCGTTCCTCTGAGGTTAGCTTTTATTTCTGATTTTTTTCTTAATCCCTTTTTTATCAATAAGAATTTATGTTCTAAATTTTAGTTTCGAGGTTTTAAATGACACCCTTTTGTTGGTTTAGTTCGATTTTTTGCCGTCGATTTGATAATTATCTCGTGCATGAAAATTTCTCAACTGTTTCGGGTGAATTCGATTGTATGATAATTATTTAAAAGTTGGTGTTATCTTCTTACTTTTCAAGATCGAGTGATAATTCCCCTAAATTAGCGGGATTTTCAATCTCCTTTTTACTTTTTTTTTTTTCTTTTTTTTCTTTTTTATTTTTCAACTCATCAACTATATATGTGCACATGAATTTGTGAATTAGTATATATGTAATGATGAAAACCAAGGTATAATTAAATATATTAAATTATTAAATCTTAATTGATTTATTTTTATTTGGTTTGTGTTTGTCTAGTGTAACAGCAATGCAATTGGTGGGGCAATGAAGAAGGCAAGGGTTCAATCCTCTTCAAACCAAACCACTTTCAAGGTAAATTAAAATAAAAAAAAAAAATTGAACAAATTAGAAACCAAATCACATGGAAATAAAAACCAAACAACACAGAAACATCTCTCGTTATGATGATATAATTGTCGTTCTTGGTTGTCTATTTCTCTTATTTCTCTGATTCTTAATTCTTTTTGTGGGGTTATTTTCATCCAAAAATAATCCTAATAATAGGAAAAGAAACAAAATTAAATCGAATTTATTACAGATTTTCACTTATTTCTTCTTTTTAATTCACTACAAAATTACATGGCTTGCGTGGATTATTGATGATTCATCTTTTTGCTGAAAAAAAAAAAAAAAATATCCCAGGTCAGGAAGGAAAAATTAGGTGACAGAATTACCGCTCTCCACCAGATTGTTTCCCCATTTGGAAAGGTAGTATCTTCACAGTAATTTTCTTCATAATTACCTCAAAATCGCTTTTTTTAAGAGTAAAAATTTTGTATGGGTAAGTCATGAGATCTCCTCTTATTTTATTATTTTCTTTAGATTACAAAAATTGGGGCGGGGGTTTAATTCGAACCGGTAACATTCATGGTCCTTCAGCGTTCACTAATGTCGTTGAACTACTGTTCTTTTGGCAGATCTCCCATTACTAACTACTCTTTTCATCATCAATTAGTTTTGCAATAGGTGTCTCTACACTATACAATTAATATGCTATCAAAGCTCCAATAAAAATAAAATTAGGATCCGATTAAAAATTTGTGAACTCAAAAGTGGCGCCTTCTTGAGAGAAAATGACGAGAATTAATTCAACATTGGAAAACGATGAGATTTCCTATGGAGGGCTACACTACTAATTACCGAATGGTTTTTGAGATAAACAACCACACTATCTAATAAAATTTACCTATACATGTAAATGTAAACAGAGCATGTTTATTGTACGTCATGCCTCACATTTATTTGATTAAAACAAAAATTAAGAAACCATTGAAAAATAGGTAAATGTGAGACAAATACTTGTAACCGAGATCAACAAAAATATTTTGGTCATATACTGTCAAAATATATATATATATATTTATTTATTTATTTATTTATTTATTGAACGAACTAAAAACATGTGATAATTTTCATTTCTTTTAATTCAACAATAATCAGAGATAAAATATTTTCTAACACAAAACCACATACTTATGGGGATAGAATGTAATTAATTACCTAAACATATCAACCTTTAACCTAAAAGAGACAACTAATTTCCCAATTAAAAAAGAGAAGAGAGAGAGAGAGAGAATAACTTTTTAATATATAACAAACAACAACCACCAAATGAAAACATGTTTTCCTTTTCTCAGCCACTTTTTTATTTTTTTTGTTTCAGTTTTGTTTGGTAAATTGTTGAGAAAGAGGTGAATGTTGTTCAATAATTAGGAGTGTTTGGGAGTAAGAAAAAGAAACATAATATATGCATATAAATGAATATAATATATAGTTTTTGATCATATAGAATTTTATTTAAGAGTATGAGAATATTGAGTTTAAAAAAAAAAAAAAAAAAGGAATTTGGATGGTTGTGGCGTGAAGCTGAGGTTGTCTTTTTTGAATTGGAACAGACTGACACAGCTTCAGTTTTGTTAGAAGCTATTGGATACATCAGATTCCTTCAGACTCAAATTGAGGTGATGTTTCTTCTTCCCTTTTTTTTATTTATTTTTTTTTTATTTAAACCCAAAAAAGAAAATTAATTATATTTTCTTTTATTTTTGCATTGGATTCAGGCCCTCAGTTTACCCTACCTGGGCAAAAGTACAAGGCAGCAACAACAACAACATTCTGTAAGGAAAAAAAAAACAATATTAAACTTGCATCTTTATATATATATATATTTATTTATTTATTTATTTATTTATTATATATATATTTATTTATTTATTTATTTTTATACTTTCAATAATAAATATTGTTTTCAATCTAATATTAGCTTTTAAAAAAGAATTCAAAAGGATTTTTTGTTTTGGAAGAAAACCATGTTATAGAAATCTTTAACGAATGTTTGTTTTGAGTGTTTATGAAAATTTTATAAATGAGCTTTTATAATCACTCTTTATTACAATTTCTTATTTATAATCACTTAAAATAATTCCTCATTTCTAAACACTCAAAATAAACACTCCACAATTTTACAAACAAACCCTCCTTAAAGGCTCTTTATTAATTATTATTGTGGAAGATTAAGCTTTTGGATTTTAGCAAAAGTCCGTTGAACAAAGTTAAGAATGGAACGCTTAGAAGCTCATATAAAACTCCAGATAACTGCCCTTCTAAATCATGAAGTAAGTATTTTTAAAAGTCTCATAAACACCCTATAAACAAGTGTTATTTATAACTTATACTTTTCTAAAAACATCATACAAACAATCAATTACTTCGAAACTCACACAAAAAACACCATACAAACAAATAACCATATACAAACTCATTTTCAAAACGATAAAACAAACAAGCGTTTAATTATAAACTCTCCACTAAAACAATCAAATAAACAAGCTCTTACAAAAACCAAAATCTCTAAACACACTACATAAACACTCTACAAATTTTCAAACAAACACCCCCTTAGAAAACAAACCTTTTTTTTTAATGTATATAAAATAAAAAATCAAATATGGTTCTAATTTTAGTGTTTAGATTAAAACTAAAAACTAGCTTAAATGATAAAAAATAAAGTTAATATTAATCTAATTTTTTAATAATGACTATGACTTTCCTATAATATATATTTTTAAATATATACAAGATAACACCATTAAGAGTAAATTTTTTAAGAAAAGGGAAAGATTCCAACTTTTTATTATTATTATTATTATTATTAGTTGAGGCTATGATTTTAGTGTTTCTTGAATGTACAATATCTTAAATAAAAAAAATAAAAATAAAAAGACTAAAATGACAAGAAATATATAAAATTCCCTTTAAGGACATAATTAATTTGATTTATTTATTTTGAATTTTGTAGGTTCAAGGGGAAATAAATTGTGTGTTTCCTGAGGATCCTGGCCAGGTGAGCTTTCTATATGGGATCTCTGATTAATGGAGTTCAATACAATTCAATTTATTTATTAATTATTATTTTCTTTTATGAAAAAGGCTAATCTATTTAACTAATACTACTTTTCTTTTTCTTTTTCTTTTTTCTTTTTTTTTTTTCTAGCTAATTTTGATCTTACATTTCTAATTCTTAAGAATAAAGTGCCAACTTTATTGACTTAAGAATTTATTATCAGTAGGAATAAATTTTTTTTAAAAAATATTGTTTGAAATTTCTATGTCTGTTTTTTAACATCCAATGAGTAAAAAGTTTTATTATAAGTATAGATTCTGAGAAAGTTATTTCTTAATGAATAAAGTTTCTTAAAAACAACAATCTTATTCAGCTTTATTGAATTCAAAAAGATCAACCCAATAAATTTATTTCACCATAGAAAAAAAAAACAGATGACATTTTTTCTTTGATTTGAACTTTTTGGCTCGTGAATTTTCTGTAATGTTATTGTTTTTAATTCACTGGCTCTTGAACGAGAACTTCTCGATGAGTAAATTACGAGTCTCTAAGCAAGTCGTTTTAACCTTTTCGATTCAATTATAAGTTTAGTCATCGAACTCGGCTTATATAATGTCGAGCACTTGATGTTCTTGCAGAGAAAACTATCAAATATTTCTAATTTGTACGTTGTCGTTGGAATGTAAATAAAGTTGTTCTATATTAGTTAGGTAAAAAGAAAATCATGAATATATACGAGATAACAACTATCTTTATTAACATGAAATATTTTAGATGAAAACGTAAACAATGCGATATCAATACGAAGATTGGTTACTAAAACATAGTCATAATTAGGTAGCTTTCATTAAAAAATACATGTTCAGAAATTTTTCTGACAGACATGTCAGAAAATTTTATTTTGATTTTATAGCTATATTGTTATCTATCAATTCTTGGGCTCTTATTAAAACATAACAATGGAAAATAGAACTAATTATTTAAATAGATTATGAATGTTTTTGAGTATGAAAGATTGATATTATTTTGTGCATGAAACATGTTTTAGGATGAAGAGTCAAAGAAGGATCTAAGGAGTAGAGGATTATGTCTGGTTCCAGTCTCCTGCACTCTTCAAGTTGGGAGTGACAATGGAGCAGATTACTGGGCTCCGGCGTTCGGCGGCGGTGGCGGTTTCCGGTAAATTCGAGGCAGTGCGAAAGCTGCATTAGGGCAAGTTACAGACATGATGAGGATGGAGAGAGCTACATTATGAAACTGATATAACATCATGAGCAGTCAATCTGCTAAAGAAAACCAAAGGCTGATTGCTCATGATGCTATGCAAACATACTCCAACCATAAATATTATACAAGAAATATGTTGTAGCAGATGCTTTCAAAATCTAATCTTTTCTTAGATATATTGTTATGGTTTTTTATTAATCTTAGTTTATAATTATTAAAAAAAATGATTATATGTTATTATTATTGATATATGTTTTAACACACTCTACTTTCCCAATGAATTTTTAATATAAAAATGTAGTGTTTGGGAATGAGATTTGGTCATTTTCTCAAATTAATATGGCTGCTTGTTTAACAAATATATATTTGTAGTATTGAAACTTGGGCTTTATTTTGTTGAGTTTTAACGTTCTTCTTCTCTCTACTTCCCCCCATCATGGGTTACAGTTGTCCAATCTTTAGAGTACTGATATATATAGAATTGTTTAGGTCGTTGTTCACTAACACTATCTTGAAATAAAGACGAGCTATTACTACAAATTTATCAGTAAAGTTAGTATTGTCCGATAAGTTGGATGGTCACAAGCTTATGTCGGATGATCATTGGAATGACAATTTAATTCGCAACACCTTTTGTGATGAAGATATGGAGGAAATTTTAAATCTTTCTCAGGTTTGAAGTTTGAGCAAAGATAAGGTGTCATGACACTATGATAACGATGGTCAGTTAAGTGTGAAATATGAATATTGACTTGCCTTGGAGGGCTGTAATTTTTCATGCGGTTCAACCGAATGATTCTGTGGTGATTGGTGGAAGACTCTACGAATGTCTAATATTCTTAGCAAGGTGCAATTTATGATATCTAGTGCTTTTCACAATTTTCTCCCTGCCAATCTTATTCTCTTTAGAAGGAAAGTGGATTGTAATGTATTTTATTCTTATTGTCATAAGAAAGTTGATTCTACCTATATATTCATGCTATTTGGAATTGAAAGTTGGCTAAAGAGCCTTGGAGATCCTCCCTTTTTGGAGAATTGGTTTTACCGATACTATTACTTAGTTTTAGAGATGTCAATTTTCTCCGCGAAGCCGCCCCGAACGGGGCGGTAAATCCCCGTTTAAGTCGGGAATGGGTAATGAGTAAGGAAAGAAAATTTCCCGCAAAGTAAATGGGGACGGGGACGAAAACGGGAATGTATTCCCCATCCCCATTTCCGATCTCCGCCCCGTCTTCATTTTATTTTTAACTTTTTTTTCTTTTCTTTTTTGCCAATTTATAAATCTTTTGTTATAATTTGATTTTGTATAAACATATATTCAAACATATATTTTATTTAATAATTAAATATCTATTGAAAATTAATATATATGTTTCATGAAAATTATTAAACATTTATTGAAAGTATTATTAAAAAAAAGTATTCATACAAATTAATATTTAAAAATGAGAAATTAAATTAAACGAGAAAAAATTTCTTGTGGGAACCCGATCTGTCAATTCCCCACGGGGAATCCCCGCCCCAATCCCGCAAAAATAAATGGTAAATTTTGCGGGGACGATGATTGATTTTGGTGGCTAGGATGGGGACGAAGAAGCCATTCCCCGGCCCCGCCCCCGTGGACATCCCTACTCAAGCCCAGTTTTTTTTTTTTTTAAATTTGAGAAGCTAAATTCTAGTCAATTGGGAGGGGTTTTCTTGATGTGATAAAGAATTTGGTCATTAAGGAATAGAGTGTTAGTAAAGAACCACGTGATAATAGTCGGCTTTCTAATTATAACCTAAGTCAAGCATGAGATTTTTGTTTCAATTATATCCATAAATTCAGGGCTCGTAGTAGTTTATTCGAGGGTACTTTTAGGGCATGGATCAACGACTTTCCTCTTTGGAGTGGAGTCCTCCGAGAGTAGATAATGTTAAAATAAATACTGATGCAACTGTGGATGATCGGGAGGGGAGAAGTGGTGTAAAGGCCAAATCCAGACAAAAGTCTCATCTAGGCCTTTACCTTAGTTTATTAGACAGTTGTGAGATGAAACTAGAAGGGGTAAATTTGTAATTTTTAATTTTTATGGGGTTTTGAAGATATCATTCATAACTTAAATTGGGCTTTTAACATCGATTCCGTTGAGGTCTGTTTCAGTATGGCCCAGTTTACCTTTTGGAATTGACAATTGAGGAATGAGCCCTCAAAGTATGAAAAAAAAAATTCAAAAGAGAGAGAGAGAAGATTTTTTTTTTTTTTTTCCTCTAATTTTTATTTATTTCATTTTTTAGGTTATCCTCTCGTTTCAAATCTATAATCTCTGAATTACTAGTCTATACTTTATATCTCTTACGGATGAAAAATAAGTTTATTAAACATTAAACTAAAATAAGTTCTTAAGAAATGAAATCTCACGTCTACTTGTAAGACATGATTTTTGGAGAGTTTGATGGAGGAGTTGTTGTCACAGAAAATTGTAACTGGTCCTTGTTGATTAAAGTGTAATTCTACAAGAAGCTTCTTCGACCAAATAGCTTAACAAGCACAAGTTGTTGCAGTATCAAACTCTGCTTCAATAGTAGATAAGTTAATTCCAATAAATTTAACTCCCCATTTGTAACTTTATATTTTTTGTCACAAAAAAAAAACTAATTAACAACCTTATATCATAAGGTTAAAAAGTTTGGTCTTTCATCTCTACATTTGTTGGAAAGCCCCTTTTTTTTTTTAAATCCTTTTTGTTTAAATGAGCTTTCGAATTTAATGGTTCAAATATGATTTGTTTTCTTTGTTATATGACATTTCTCCTCAACATTCCAACAAATTGCATATGTTAAAAGCTCCTTCTTCCTTGACGCCTTATTCTAATGACACAAATTAAACAACTTGCACCAAACCAAACCACCTAAGTTGAAGCCTTCGATAGCACAGCCGAAACGAAGATGGTTTCTCTAATTTTCAAACGGGATCGAGCACACGACTCCTATCGTTATCTTTCCAACTCAGGTCCTAGCTGGTGTGTGTTCTTAATTAAAACACATGTATATCATTATCCATATATCATACACCAAACTATTCAACTTTGAAGGCTGCTTCCAAAAATCGAAAAGCTCTTAAATTAGACTCCATCAACCATTTATGGTTAATAACTTCCTATCTTCCTATAATTATCCTTGGACTTTTATTATATTCTACAATTTCAAAACCACACGGCAGTCTCGCGTTTTATTGACTTTGTAGCAAATTAATTACAAGTACGTAAAACAAACACCCCTTCATCTCTCTTTCCAATTACATTTTGGGGAAGGAAACATGGATATGCATTTGATGTTGGTTATAATAATGATGGTGTTGGAGATTAGCCTCATGTACTCTCATGCAGCTGTTCCTATCAGTGTTGTGAAGAAGATTGATAGAGTAAACAAGAATGGTCCTTATTTGGGCATAGTGGTGCCTAATGCCTTTGAAATGAACCCTCTTCTCCAATCTCCAAACTTACTGCTTGATCATAATCTTCCATACATGGATTTTTCAGGTTTGTTGATTCATCGTGTAGGCGTTTGTTGAAAAAGAAAAAAAAAAAAAAAAATGTTCGTGCTTGTCGTTGTGATGGAATGCTTTTCTTTTTTTGTCTTCGATTTTGTAGGTCGACGGTTTCGATTCGGACGTATCAAAGGCAAGAAGGTTATAGTTGTTATGACGGGATTAAGCATGGTATGTTTACATGAAATACAGAGTTATACATATTTTGATGGTCAAAAGAACAATAGCTCAGCAGCATGGGTGTACGTCTAAAGATCACGAGTTGCATAACCTCAAAGAGATCATACTTGATGATTTTGAAAAATATGTTTGATAACTTTTATCAACTCCTAACTTATTGGAGAGATGAATTTATATATTGGTTGAGAAATATCTTCACAACTTTTTGTTCTTGTTTAACTTTAAACTATCTTCTATCTTTTTCTTTTTCCTTTTTTGAAGAAACAAACTTTTATATCTTATTCAACAATGAACTCTACCATCTTCTTTTCTTAATTTTGAACAGAATGAGTTAAATATGTTTAACCTAAATCATCAAAACATAATAAAAGAGATGAGTTTTATATTATTAATTCCATATGTATGAACAGCTCAATGCAGGAACAACCACACAGCTGCTTCTAACTCTGTTTAGAGTAAAAGGAGTTGTTCACTATGGAATAGCAGGAAATGCAGATCCAAAGCTTGAAATTGGAGATGTAACAATTCCTCAATTCTGGGCTCATACAGGCCTATGGAATTGGCAGGTAATTAAACAAATCCCCCTCATAAAAATTTCGAATTCGTGTCTCTGAACGATTCGAATTGGCAAGCAGCGATTCGAAGACGGACCCGACGACGAACTTGCATTAGAATCTAATGGCGATTACACGAGAGAAATCGGTTTCCTGAAATTTTCGAACTTCAATGCTTTTGAGACAAAGAATGAGACAATTGTAGACAACCTTTTGAACAATGTTTGGTATCAACCTGAAGAGATCTTTCCTGTTGATGGAACTCCTGAAATCAGACAGCATGTGTTTTGGATTCCTGTTGACAAACATTACTATTCAACTGCCAAGAAACTTGAGGTACATGTTTCTGTCTTGCCTCACTAAACAGAGAAACTTAGGTGTGTTTGGATGATAAAATTGAGAATACCCGTCTCTCAAATCATGATAAATTGTGAGAAAGACATAAAATTTTCTGATTTTCTATTAACTTTTTATAAATATATATAGTACACAGAATATCATAATATTGAAAGATCTCTTGGCAAATCATAGATAATATTTAACTAATATTTTAAATATCTACTGATATTTAAATATCAGATATAACTAATTTAAAATATATATATATATATAGATATTTATTATTCCTAACAACTCAATTTAAGAGTGAGATAAATTAAATTATAATAACTCAGACTAGTTTAATTCATAAACTTTTAAGTATTGAATTTAATCTCTATATTTTCAAATTAACTTCAAATGATGGGAAAATAAATTGTTATCTTTTATTAAATTATTAATGCAGCTCCCCTACCACTTAACATTTGACAAAGGCACAGTAATGTTCTTAAGGGCATGTTTAGTTATGACCGAAGGAGAAAGGAAGGGAATAAAGGAAATGAATGAATAAATGAAGAAAAAGTAAAAATAAATTAGTGATTGATATGATGAAAGTTCATGAGCCAAACAATGAGAAGAGATCTCTTCTCTTCCTTTCCCAATTCTTCCCAGCACATCAAATATACATATTATTCAATTAGAATATAACACACAAATATAAAGAAAAAACAATGTCATGTTTTAACAATTTTTATTTTTTTTTTGTTTGGATGATTTATAGGGATTAAGATTGGAAGGGTGTGTGAATTCAACCTCTTGCTTACCAAGAGCACCAGTTGCAAAGAGAGTACAAAGAGGGGTAACTGCAAATGTATTTGTTGACAATAAAGCCTACAGAGAGTTCCTGCATTCAGCATTCAACGTCACACCCATTGACATGGAATCTGCAGCTGTTGCCCTTGTCTGTTTCCAACAAAACACACCCTTCATCGCGATTCGATCGCTCTCCGATTTGGCCGGCGGAGGCTCTGCTTTGTCCAACGAGGCAGCCACCTTTGCTCATTTGGCATCCCAAAATGCTGTCACTGCACTTATCAAGTTCATCGCTTTACTTTAAATAAAACACATATCCTGCAGCAGTTTTATGTAACAAGCTGTTATAAATTGTTGAAAATGCTCTGTTGTCAACATTTTAACATCATGTTTTCTCTTGGCAATAGTTTGCCATTTTGTTGTTTGTTTGTATTTGAAGCTCCCATGGCACTATCCTCTCTAAGCTTGGCCTTTGAGTTTGAATCTGCGCCTTATGGAGCAATCACCTTGGTTTGTTTTATTGGTTTAGACTAGTAGATACTCTTTAGGTTTACTTCACACATTTGTGTTAAATAAACTTTAAATTGTTGCATTTCTCTTTATTGTTTTTTGAGTTCAAGAACATTTGAATATGGGAAAAATCTATGATTGGATAGTTTTATATCAATTTTATTTTAATTCAATAACTTCTATTTTTAGGTTGACGAGCTACTTGAGTTTCTAAAAAACGCATGAACCCTGAGATTTTCGTAAAAGAAAAGAGGAACGAGTGCCAACGGACTCGAGTGACTCGCCCTAATCAATAAGTGGGAGAGAGATGGAATATGCTCAATAGATAGGGAGGGACGAATAAACTCGACCGATAGGGTTCAAAGCTTCGCAAGGGGATATTGAGCATTCTAATCTGGGGTTAATAAATAAGGGAGAGGAAGGAATCGACCAATGGTTTAAAGAGTTGAAAGAGAAAATGGAGCGAAGCTAATGGAAAGGAAGGATTCGAATTCATGATCTCTTAATTTTTGCGCACAAACTTATACATATAATAGTACATGTCAATTACAACTAATTTAAACTACCTTTGGCTAGAAAAAAGTAATTAAAATGAGTACTTAACAAAAGTAAATTTGAGTAGTGAAACGATTAATTCATCCTAATTAATATTAAAATTAGGAAAAATTGCACAACCACTCATAAAGTGTGATGTTTATAATAATTAACTTCTTAAGCTTTCAAATTGAGCAATCACCTTGTTTAAAATTTAAAAAGCATTGCAATTAACACCTTTAAATTATTTTTAAGAGATTTTCACATGGATTGATGAACTACTAAAATTGTTCAAAAAATGTTTAGTATTTATTTTGCCTCTCTAAAAGTCTATAATTAGAGAGATTCATAACTTATTACCTCTTATAAATTTATAATGAAAAAATTCTAAATTAATGAGTTTTTTAAATGTGTTTATTTATTAATTCAATATGATAAGTAATTTTCTCACGAAGATTTTAAAATTAAAAAACATTAAAATATTTTTTTTTTCATCGATAATATTTTTTAATGAGATCGGTTGAGCTGCTGTTAAGTTGTAGTGTTTGAAGTTTTCTACCTTAACGCTATATTAATAATTAATGATATTTTATGTCAAGATAGAAAATGATTTGATTTATTTTTAATAATTTAGAAAAGAAGACGACGTTGTTAAAATGCATCTCCGCGTAGGTTAGTAACTTGACATTCTCGCGTAGGTTAGTAAATTAGCATCCTCGCGTAGGTTAGTAAACTAACTCTAATTAAGAAAAAACCCTAAAGATAAAAAGCCCTAGCCGCGAGGCTCCTTCTTTTCTGTATAAATCAACCCGCCTTCATCTTCATTCTCTCAGTCCTCACACAAGTAAGTTCATCAGTGAACCATAATTAGGGTTTCTGTATAGTTTTATATATTTTCAGTGTTTCTTCTGAAATTGAAGGGGACAGTGACGATTGTCATGATTAAGGTCTCGTTCGTCGTAATGGCTAATGGCCTTGACGACCAT
>JBBMEG010000009.1:9953531-9965167 GCA_037832605.1 Cyclanthera cordifolia | reverse complement strand
GTCTGTGATGAGGAATTTGGTATTCGTACTGTATGAACTTTTGTGATTACAATTACCTCTACTGCCTTCCTTCTGAGGCTTTTAGTTTTCTTCTTTTTCTTATAGGAGTTTAAGGTTTATTGGTTGTTGGATGGTTATTATAAAGTGTAATCGTAGTGATTGAACTGTGATTTTAAGCATAGTTTTAGACTTACTTTCTATTTATTTATCTGGGACTTGTTTATTTCAACCCATGCGTGAAATATTGTGTGCCCGAGTTTGCTACTTTTTTCAGGTTATATGCTTTGGGTAAAAGTTTTGGACAGAGATTAGACCTCACTGCTAAGATCCCCAAAGATAAATTTAAGGCCTTGATCTTGATTTTATATCTATGGAGGTGTTTGATTAAAAAGTTGAGTAAAGGTTAATAAAGAGTTAGTATCTTGGAAGCTTACAAAGGTTCTATTCTTGTTATCCTGGAGGAATCCCGCCCTTGTACCCTTATGAATATTGTTAATGAGATTTTCAAGATTCTTTTGAATTCAACGAACCTTTTATGTTTGATTTCTTGGTTTCAGGGATTTCGTTTTTGTTTTGTAAGTTAGGTTCTAACTGAGTCTTCTCACATGCTTGCTTTAGTGTTTCATTTTTAATGAATTGTTTCTTTCAAAAAAGGTTTAGTGTAATAGTTTGGTGTGTTTCATTTTTAATGAATTGTTTCTTTCAAAAAAGGTTTAGTGTAATAGTTTGTTTGGATCTACTTATTTGTAGAAGAATTATAAAGAGTTTATAATAATAGTTTGTATGGATCTACTTATTCTTTGTGGAGAAGTTGTACAAAAGTTTTGTTAATTGTGAATGAGGAGATATTTACGAGAAGTTAATTTATTTGATGTAATTTTTTTTTTTGGTTGAGAAATTTGTGAATCTTGCAAATAAACATCTCCTATGAAACTTTGTTAACTGTGTTGCATGGCAATATGAAGTCTAATAAAGAGTCTTGTGAAATCTTTATCTCAAATTTTATTAATTTAATTTATTTTAGACTTTCTTTTAAGTAGTAACTGAACTTTTATAAACGAACCATAATTAGGGTTTCTATTTAGTTTGATATATATTCCTAATCACACTTGTTAAAATGGTTATGCACGCATTACAAATACAAATGTCCATTCATTTTTCTCACGTAGTTGGGGTGTGGGAATGTGCTTGATTAGGCGATGTATCCTTGATTAAGCACGGAAAGAAGTGTTTTCCTTCCTACTTTGTGTATATCTCTAGTTACAAAGAAGAGAAAGAGCTTGAACTTAATTGTTTTGAAGAAACTAAGTGGTCCTTTGAGTGGTTAGTTTCTCACAACTCACATTATGAGTGAGTTAAGTTTTTGTCGATTTTGTGTCATTGATATCTTCGATTTTTAACAGTTAGGTTTGAATTGATGCCCAATAAGTGATAATAGTTTTTTCATAAAAAGTCAAACCGAATAGTTATATTTCATTTTTCTAAAATATCGAACTAAATATGTGAATTTTATTGAATTATAATGTATAATATTACAATCAATATCCTGTCTAGAAAAATGGAATCAATATCGGCTAACTATAGTTATTCAATCAATGTCATCACACTCTCAATTTCAACCTTGTTCAAGAATCTTGAAAGAAGTCCATGGCTATTTCCATCTTCAAATCCTTGCTCAGAACTCAGTCAAAAGAGCAATAGTCTAGTGACATTAATATATACTCAAGGACCATGAGATCACGAGAATAAATTTTCACCCCAATTGTTGTGTTATCTTAAGGAAAAAAAAACACCAATTTTCTCAAATTTCCCCCTTTGGATACTGAGATTGCAATTCAGTTAAAACAAGAAATTGATATTAACGAAGTAGAGAACACAACCAACAACCAACGAGTTCTGTTGATAATTCAACCCCGCGTGTTTGTCCCATTCGGATAATGACGAGGAAACCACTTTGTTTGAATCTACATAATTCAAAATAAGGTTCTAAATCACACAAAAATCTTCATAGAAGAACTGCAAAAAAAAAAAAAAACCACAAATCCATGGAAGATTCTGGCAATAATGGCGAAAAACATTATCCAACTCCTAAGGATTTTGTATGTCCCATAACTTGCAACATGTTTTATGATCCAGTAACTGTAGAAACTGGTCAAACTTATGAAAGAACTGCAATTCAAGAATGGCTTGACAGAGGAAATTCAACCTGCCCAATTACTGGACAAAAACTGCAAAATCCCCAACTTCCCAAAACCAATTATGTTCTAAAAAGACTCATCTCAACTTGGCTAGAGGAAAATCCCAATTTTGTTTCTGACAAATCACTCGATGAAGCTGTTCTGACTTCACCTGTCAATGTCACAAACAAAACCATGGAGGTTAAGCAAGCAATTACCAATCTCTATTTATCTGAAGTTCTTGAGGATGCTGAAACTGCTGTGCTTTGTGTTGAGAGGTTTTGGTTGGAAGAGAGTGTTGAAATGGAGATTCAGCAAATGTTGTTGAAGCCTCCTGTAATCAATGGACTTGTTGAGATTCTTGTCAATTCTGTTAATTTTCATGTTTTGAGAGCTTCAATCTTTCTCTTATCAGAGCTTGGATTCAAGGATGCTTCTGTCGTACAAACGCTCACTCGTGTCGAGTCCGATGTGGAGTGCATTTCGACGCTGTTTAAAAGTGGTCTGATGGAGGCTGTCGTGTTGATATATCAGTTTGGACTTTCGGTTGAGCGTCTACAAGAGATGGAGCTTGCCGGGTTTCTTTTGAATGTTGTTAAGAAGAAAGGGGAAGATGTAAGTAAGATGCGTTTGAGCCAAAAATCTGCTGCTGTGATTTTGCTTAGAAAGATTTTGGGAAGGAGTAAAGAAGGATCTTTGATTGCTGTTGCTGTTCTTGCTGAAAATGCAACTGAAAGTATTTTGAGTAGTTTAAATTCCAAACTGTTAGAGGAAAGGATTGCTGCAGTTGGGATCTTGTTAAGATGCATTCAAGAAGATGGGAAGTGCAGAAATGTGATAGCTGATGAAGCTTACTTACCTCAAATTTTGGGAAGTTTCATGGAAGTGAGTAATGAAGAACAATTTGAGATCATTATGTTTCTCTCTGAGTTAGTTAAGTTAAACAGGTTTGTTCTACTGGTAACAATTTTCACTCTTTCTTCGCCGTCGTGATCCTAGTTGTTGTAATGATGAAATTTATCATTCTTTCTCTTAGGAGGTCTTTCAACAAACAAATTCTTCAAAGCATAAAGGATGGAGGTGGATGTAGTACCATGCACTCTCTTTTGATATATTTGCAGACTGCCCTTAGAGATCATTGCCCTGTAGTGGCTGGTCTTTTGCTGCAACTTGATATCTTGGTAAGGGCTTCTCATTTTTCTCTTTTTGGATAGGTACATTACTTTCAATTATGTTCCGAGTGTAGTTCAATGGACTTCTCATTTTCACTATCAAAGGAGTGAAACACTACCATCAACTCACTCTGCACTCCAAAAGAAGTGAAACATCATCTTTAACTCACCATATACTCTCAAATGAGTGGAACATCTGTAGCACGTCGCACTGACTCTCAATGGTGTGAGACACCACTAGCAACACACTGTACTCTTACAAGAGTAAAGCATCATTAAAAACTCATACATCTGTTTATGAGACGAGAAAACACCACTAAAAATCACACATCACCCTAAAAGTGTGCAACACAACTGACATTTCACACTGGTTTCCTGAGCATTCATACAACAAGTAGGATTGGCATTAAAAACATAGCTACTTACCTCCAAGCCAAGGTAGGATGTATGCATCACCAAACGCTTTGAGCTTATTGAGTCCAGAACCTGCAAATGATCTACTTAGAAATTGCATCATCAGCATGAATACATAATAAATGAAGAGTGAGACGGCGTTGTTTCTTTAAAAATGAAAATTACACCGCTTAAGAATGAGTTAATGACCACACGGTGCACCTCAACTATGCCGCTTTGATCTGAACCAAAACGACGTCAACAGAACGTTTAACCTTCATCTTTCTTTCTCTAGGGTCTTACAGTTGGGGGCTTTGCTGATACTTTTAAATTTGCATTCCTCTCACATGCTTACTTAGTACAATATTTCTACACTGATTTATAGGTTGAACCTCGAAAGACGAGTATCTATCGCGAAGAGGCAATGGATGTTCTTATATCATGTCTTGGTGATTTTGATTTTCCAACTGCTCAAATTTCAGCAGCTGAGACTATTATGTCTTTACAAGGGAGGTTTAGTACATCTGGAAGACCCTTAGCTAGGTATGTTCTTCTTGAACGCGTTGGATTTACCAAAGGTCACACGAAAATCAAACCAAGAGATAATAATAGCAATGATGCCAGAAAAGTTGAACTTACAACAGTGAGTTTTCTAAAATCACTTTTGGATATGTTCTAAATGCTTGGATCATCTAGCTTATGTACAACTCTTTTGTTTCTTTATTTCTGCACAAAAAGGAAGAAGAGAGGGCAAATAATGAATGGGAAAGAAAGATGGCATATGTACTTGTGAGCCATGACTTTGGCTTGCTGTTTGAACCGTTGGCAAAAGGCTTAAAGAGCAAATATGCAGCATTATTTTCAGCATGTTTTGTCTCTGCCACATGGCTCTGTCATATGCTCCGAGTTCTTCCAGACACGGGGATTCTAGAAGCTGCTAAAGTTCGCTTGCTTGACCATTTCATATCGATTTTCACGACGACGACTGATATCGAAGAGAAGGCACTTGGGTTGCTAGCATTGAACAGTTTCGTACACGAACCAGGTGTGTAGAACCTTTTGAAACAAGAACAAAGGTACCCTTAAGAATGTTATGTTTTCTGTAGTTACAGATTTTCTGTTCGATTATGTAAATGCTTATGAACATTCATGATTCCAGAAGGATTGCAATGCCTACATTCCAACGTGAAAAGTATCATTAGAGGTGTCAAGGAACTTAGGAGATCAACACCATTGGCCTTTGAAATGCTTAAAGTTTTATGTGAGGGAGAAAAGCCAAGTACAGTGAGTAGTTGCATCGATTGACATTTTATTCCTTCTAACCATGACACTTTGAAATGATTATATATATATATATATCCTTGGGTTCTAATGTAGGAACTGTGGAATCATCAAGAGTTGTTTCAAGTAGATTGCAGTAAAAATGGTGAAGTGCTATCAATTGTTTATTTCAAAGACAAAATCATCTCTGGCCATTCAGATGGAACAATAAAGGTAATGCGACCTAGCCACTTTAACTAGCCTTTAAGCGCTTCTAAGAGTATTGTCTATCCCCATAGAACAACAATGGTCATTTCAGCATGTTTTTCCTCACTCATATGCATCCTAGGAGGTCACTCAATCTAGGACTACTTCAAGCTAAACATGCTTAGCTATGAAGTTCCTACGATTGAGCCACCGAAAAGAAAGGTTCACCTTGTTGGTATAAGTAATACAAATCAATTCTTTTAAAAATTTTATCCCAATGATCTCTCTTATTCAGATGTGGACTCGGTTCATTTATGTACCTCTCGCAAACTCGGGTGTTATAGTATCCATATTGTGACATTTGTTCATAGAATTGCTTCTATATTTATATTGTATATTTCATAAGATGGAAGCATCTTTCACAATTCGCAAATGCTCGAAACATCTAGAATGACCTAGTGGTCAAAAGGACCTTAACTTAAAGATGGTGAGTTCAATCCATGGTGATCACCTACCTAGAAATTAATTTTCCATATACTTTCTTGACATTCGAATGATGTAGAGTCCAATGGTATGTCTGACAGTAATAGTCGAAGTACATACAGTCACAAATATCAACAAAAAATCCCAAAGCCCATCAATAAACTAATTACTGTTTTTCTCCTCGATTTGATTATATTTCTTTCACTTATCTAACCAAGGTGTGTTTGCTTGGCATAAAAGGTCTGGTCTGTTGGAGGAACTAATCTTCATCTCATACAAGACATTCAAGAGCACTCTAAAGGAGTCACCAGTTTAGAAATTGCAGAATCCAAAGACAAACTATACAGTGGCTCATTAGACAAGACCATAAAGGTGCTATAAAAATCAATCCTTCATCTAACACGTATCGAACATCGCATTAAACATCAAATTTCTTCATGAGCAGGTATGGTCATTAGATAGTGATATAATCCAATGTATACAAGTCCATGACGTGAACGATCAAATTCATAATTTAGTCGTTTCGAAGACAGTCGCGTGCTTCATCCCTCACGGAACTGGCATTAGGGTATGATCAAACCAAATACTTAATTTCATCTTCTGCATTTTTTTCAGAAGTTTGTCACTGGCTCACTGTTTAGAAAATATTTTAGGTTTATTCTTGGGGTGGGGAATCAAAGTTACTTAACTCAAGCAAACATGTCAAGTGTTTGAATCTTGTGCATGGAAAACTATACTGTGGATGCCATGATGGTAGCATCCAGGTACAACTCTTCTCGCTTATCCGTTTCTTCTATGATGTCTTGTTTCTCGGTTCCTTGTTCTAACGACACGATTCCATGTCCTATTAGGAGGTCGAATTGGCTACGGGAATCTTAAGTAACATACATAGTGGTTCTAGAAAACTATTGGGGAAGGCACATCCTGTTCAGGCACTTCGAATTTACGACGAGCAATTGTTTTCGGCTTGCACTACTTTAGATGGATCAGCTGCTGTGAAGGTAGTCTCTGTTGGCATTCCCGTTCTTTCGATTGTTTTACTTGTCGAGATTTGTGACGATATCGAGTTTTTTTGTTCCGTGAAGATTTGGGATATGTCAGACTATAGAGTAATTGGATCATTGTCAAGTGCAATGGATGTAAGGAGTATGGTTGTAAGCTCAGATCTAACTTACATTGGAACCAGAGGAGGAGTGGTTGAAATATGGAGCAGGGAAAAACATAACATAGTAGACACACTTCAAACTGGTAGAAACTGTAAGGTTGCTTGTATGGCTCTCAGCCAAAGGGAGGATGTTCTTGTCGTCGGAACATCCGATTGTCGAATTCAGGTATCTTCTATTTCAAATCAACCTATCAGCTTAAGATTTCGAGCCCAACCTCGCTAATAGAGACTTGGGTTTTGAAAATATGATTCTTTTGAGGTTTCATCATTCTCTAATATCAGCTAATAGCAGTTTTTTTTTTTTTTTTTTTTTCCTTTTTTGCAGGCTTGGGGGTTGTGACAGAAAAGGAGTAAAAAGGAGAAAAAAATATAAAGCTCAATTATTATTATTATTACTTATCAAACTAATTTTTTACTTAGCATAAGAAATATGTGATCTATTGGTCTTGAAAAATGTGTATATATAATTTGCTGATCCATGGGTAAGCAGTGAAATTGATCAACAATCTCAACAAAGAAAGTTGGAAAATGGAGTGGAGAAAATTCATATGATCTCTTCTGTTAATTAAACTATGTTCTTGTTCATCAGAGATTACTGTACTAAGTAATATCAACATTTATTTAGTTTTGATTTGAATTGGATTAATATTTTTGTTATATATATTTCATTGATTTTTGTGTGATATAAGTGGAAATGTCTACATATGCACAAAAGTAAAATATACCACCGGTCAACAAATTTTAGAGTTAGTTTCTTGTGTTTCTTTTTGACGGGTGGGTTAATAGTAGTTAAATATTTGTTTCGAAATTGACGTCAGTAGTGATTTGATAATTAATTATTTATTTGGAGGTTAGTATTAATAGTGGTCGAGTGATATGTTTAAAGAAAAATTCGTTGAAGTGATTTGATAAAAAATTTGATGAGTAATTAAGAATGATTATTTATTATGAAATACAAACCAATATTTTTAAAGCAGTAATGTATACCACTTCTTTTTCGCCAAAAATAAAGTAATTATAACATAGAAATAAGCAAATTAAGTTTCACCAGTGATAGCTCAAAAAAATATAATAATAATAATATAAATATATAAGTATGGATTAAAATTTAAAAAATAATTTTAAAGAACTTATTTTAAGTAAAATTAAATTGTAACTAATTTATAAAGTGTAATTTATTAAAGTTAATACAAGAAGTAGGTATTAACTATTATTCAATGTTCTGTTCAAGAACTATTGGTAAATAAATTTGGGCTTGGAAAAGTCTAAAGCAATGTATTGCATTTGCAAGCATAAGAAAAATTATAGAATAATCTTAACTACTTTAATTGTTTGGTTTTAACAAATTATCTATTAATCTACAGTTAGCCACTCGTCAGTTCATGCTGGATAGATAATAATTAAAATAATAATAATACATAAAAATTAAATAATAAATAAAAATTTGTCATCTTTCTCAACCGTTTTCAAATCTTAAATATCTTTCCATATTTATTCTCTACTATACCAATAAAATTTTAATTGATTCATTTCATAACAATTTTTTTTTTTTTTTTACCAATTAATTAAATTCAAATGTTAACTAAATCTTTTTTAAATGCAATTTAAATTATATAATGGAGCAAAAAATAAAATGGTCTACGGATTGAAGTAGCCGTCAAATGGAGTTGAACAGAATGCTTAAAGTCCGCTCATTTTTTAGGGACGTTTGCATTCGCCCGATCAATATAAGTAAGCCCTGCACGATTCTCAATCCCACCCGTCTCCTATTTTTTGTTATCATCATCGGCGATTATTCGATTTCAAACCGAAATGGCTCCGATTGCTGTTGGAGATTCGTTGCCGGACGGGACTGTGGCTTACTTCGATGATCAGGATCAGCTTCAACAAGCTTCCGTACACTCCTTTGCCGCCGGCAAGAAGGTCGTTCTCTTTGGAGTACCCGGTGCCTTCACTCCCACTTGCAGGTGAAATCCAGATCTGAGTTCTTGGTAGCTCCGATTTATGTTTGTGTTCTTGATTGAGCTTTTTATGAAGTTACGAGTTGTTTGGTTTGCAGTATGAAGCATGTGCCTGGATTTATTGAGAAAGCTGGAGATCTCAAGGCTAAGGGCGTTGGTGGTATTCTACTAATCAGTGGTACGGCTCTCGAATTTGACTCAATGTCACCTTTTCTCTGTCGCAGTTGTTTTTGTTGTCCCTGTTGCTTTTTTTTTTTGTGCCCTAAGAGCCTTGAGCAATTATTGATTTTCTGTTTTTGGAGGTTTATGATATCATTTATCATAGATTCAATGAACGTTTGCACTCTGGTTTAGGGTTTAGGAAATGCCACTAATCGAGAGTTCTAAAGTTTGTGCTATGTGTGTTCTTTTTCCCTACCTGTTCAATTTTTTCGACACCCTTGTTCTTTATCCATACGGAACAAGGTTATTTCAATATGAAAAATATTTATAAGAAATTTTTTAGCTTACCTTTGTACATGCAAGAATTTAATTGAATCGAATGATTTACAGGCCGTAGAAAAGATAATAAAAAGTATATATAATGAGACTTTGTATATGTCTTCATAGTTATCTTCCCTTTATAGCTAAGTGACGACGCAATAGTTGGAAATGCATGCTTTCCCTCTTTATTCGTTTATTGGCATAACAATGAAGACATCTTACTGAAAGAATCTGTTGGTATCTGGGAGATATTGAACTCACGTTCAATTTTGATTCTTTCTTTAATGAATAGAACATTTCTTTCCTAGTTTTGTTGAAATTGAAATTCATGATATGCAAATACTTAACTTGGCCTTTAAGTTCCTTTAGTCAAATATTTCAAAATATATATCAGAAAAAATTGTTTTTGTTGTTTGCAGTGAATGACCCCTTTGTGATGAAGGCGTGGTCCAAGACTTACCCTGAGAACAAGGATGTGAAGTTCCTTGCTGATGGCTCGGCAGCATATACACATGCACTAGGCCTGGAGCTGGATCTTTCGGAGAAAGGACTTGGCGTTCGATCCAAGCGATTTGCTCTCTTAGTTGATGACCTGAAGGTCAAAGTTGCAAATGTTGAGTCTGGTGGAGAATTTACCGTCTCCAGTGCTGAGGAAATCCTCAAGGCTCTTTGATTGCATCATCTTGTGAACTTTTGAATCACAGGCCATTTCCTTCCCTGTTTTTTATCAAGTAGTCTTTAGCGCATGAATCTTAGTGACAGTCTACCTTCTATAGAACTGTTGGTTTTGATGTGGTTAGATTTTTATGGCTCCTTTATGAATAATGAAATATCAATGCTGTTGCTAGTTTCATTTTGTTTTTTTGTTTTTTTTTGTGCATACTTTATTTCTATAAACTTCTGGTTAGCTGATTATTTGTGAATTCACTTTATTTTGAGTTGAACATTCGGATCCTAATAACTTGGTAAAGGCAGTCTATTTTAGTTAATCAAACATGAATGGCAGCTGTTCGTTCAGGCCCAGCTCACTCTCTTTCTAGGGCTTTGCATTAGATATTGATTGGCTCTTGGTATGCGTATCATATTCTGCAAAGGATAACTTGCTCTTTTGAACTAATATTTCCTAGATAAGGTAGAATCTCTGTATTAGCTTCTTCTGAATTGAGTAACAAGAGTTTATCCCAAAATTATTATGGGAGTATTTGGGCACAAATGGGAGAAAGAGACTTAGAATGATTTCCTGTTGAGAATCATTCTCCCATAATCATTATCTTTCTCATTTTTTCATAATCATTTTTAAATTGAGGCATGAATGTGAGGATGACATAAACATTTTAAAAAAACGAAAGGGAGTATTGGCTATAATTGATGTGCGTGCCTGTGTTTTTTTTTTTTCTAATATAGTTTGTAAAGTGAAATTGTACTAAACATATCATCAAGTTTCTTCACATTTTCATGTCATTATCACTATGTTTGTTTTGGTAGAAAACTCTATTAAACCACTATTGTTAAAAGATTATTTGTTTGTATTGGTAGTAAATGTACCATTAAGTATCTTCTTAATCCATAACCCACCGTAATTAATTATTCAACTACTACTAACATCAAAATTTAAACAAATATTCACCAAAAGAATTGATGACACAACGATTTCATTGTTTGGTCTTAGGGTTCGAGAGAATCATTTCCTTCATAGTCATGTTTCTCCAAAATTATATTTTTTATTTTTTTTCCTAACAACATTTTATTCTCCACATCATTATTTTTCACTCATATCATATTCATTATCATATTTTCTTTATTATCATTTTCTGAACAATTATTCACTTCACCCAAAAGTGACGATTATTCCTATAATCATTCTCTTTTTTATTCTTTCCATAATCATTATGAAAACATTCTGGTCATCGAGAATAAGGAAAGAATAGAATAGGAACTAAGATGATTTTAGTTGTTTAGATGCTTGTAAGTATTCACCAATGATTACGATTGTTTCATTTCACCCACTTAGGGTGCGTTTGGTGGACAGGGATGGGTTGGGAAGGGTTCCCAACCCATTGTTTGGTGGGCAGGGATGATTTCCCAGCCAAACACAGCCCAACCCGGCGCCCTCAATCTCTTTTCTCTTTCTCTTTTCTCTTTTTATTTTTTTTTCTGTTTTTTTTTCAATCTCTTTTCTTTTTTTTTCTGTTTCTTTTTTTTTTTTCATTTTGTTGGTTTTTTTTAAAATATTTAAAATTAAATTACAAATTGTTCAAACTCGAACCATGAACTCTTGAAATAAATAAAATATTGTTTACCAACTAGTCTATTTAACTTATTTATTTATAAATTG
>JBBMEG010000009.1:9906312-9949878 GCA_037832605.1 Cyclanthera cordifolia | reverse complement strand
TATTTGATCTTTTTCATTATTGTTTGTTTAATCAATTATTTTACTTCATTTGATAATAATAAAAAAAAATAAAAAAAAATGTATTTAATAAAATGATAAATAAAACTTTGAAATGTTGATTTAAAAAAAAAGAACTTTAAAAATATTAATTAAATATTCAATTAAAAATATTATTTATTAATTATTTTACTTTTTATAAAAAAACCATCCATTTTACTTTTTATAAAAAAACATCTACTTTTATCCCACCTCAACCCACCCCACCCAACACCATTTTAATAACACTTCTCATCCTATCCCATCTCATCTCTTCCCATCATCCAAACGCGCCGTTATTTGGATGGGAATTAAATATTGTGCTTACTCTTATGTTGGAAGCCAGCCATTCTATCACTCTATTGTAGGTCCCATTCATTTGCATTTCAAAAAAAGAACTAATCCGTTTGGATTTGAAAATCCCTGCGAGGGTCAAAAAAAAGCAAGGTCATTCTTTCACCATAAGCTTCTCTGTTTCATTTCTCTCTCTTTCTCTTCTCACGCTTTTATAAACTGCTGGCCGCCTTGAAACTTGGAGAATGGCTTCTGTGACTTACTCACCAAGATACCCACATTCTGATTTCTCTTCTTCCTCCTTGGTTTCCTGACTTTCTTCAAACCCTATTTTCAGATTTCTTTTTTTTGGGGGGTTTTGTATATTCCTCTGTTGGCTAAAAGATGAGTGTTTCAAGGTTTGTCAAGTGTGTCACTGTTGGAGATGGAGCAGTTGGGAAGACTTGTATGCTCATTTGTTACACCAATAACAAGTTCCCCAATGTGAGTTTGTTCATACCCATCTTCCCAAATCCTTCATTTTCAAAATCCCTTTCTTCCATTTAAGCCATAAACTTGCATTTGTTTTGTTTTGTTTTTTTGTTTTTGTTTTTTGCAGGATTATATTCCAACAGTTTTTGATAACTTCAGTGCTAATGTGGCTGTGGATGGAAACATTGTCAACTTGGGATTATGGGACACTGCTGGTAAACTTTTTTTTTTTCCCAAATGGGTTGTTTTTGAGTTTTGAAATATAGATTTAGTCTACTGGTTTTGAGTGAAACTGGTTCTGTTTTGAAGGTCAAGAAGATTACAGCAGACTTAGGCCACTGAGTTATACGGGGGCTGATGTTTTTGTCGTGGCTTTCTCGTTGATCAGTAGGGCAAGTTATGAGAATGTTCTTAAGAAGGTAATGATTGAAAAAAAAAAACCCTTTTTTTTTTTTATCTGACTATCATATTTGAAGTATAAACTGAAGTTTAGCTTGTGTTTTTTTTAGTGGATGCCGGAACTTAGACGATTTGCTCCTAGTGTTCCTATTGTTCTTGTTGGGACAAAGTTGGGTGAGTAAACAACTTGAAACTAACTTGGACGGTGAAAATTTCTTTGTCATCTGCTCTTTTGAAGCAGTTTACTGAGATAGTTTGATTTTGATTAGATCTTCGTGATAATGGAGGTTATTTTTCGGATCAAATAGGATCAAACACAATCACATATTCTCAGGTAACCCTCTTTTATTTATCTAAGGACTTGTTTCTAACATTTGATCCACTATAAAAGTTAATCTGTAGATTGTTTTTCACCTCAGTTGAATCTTATGGCTCAGAAGAAACTGATTTAGTTTGTTTTATGCAGGGAGAAGAGCTTAGGAAACAAATTGGTGCTGCTGCATACATTGAATGTAGCTCTAAGACTCAACAGGTCAGATTTCTTTCATAAACTTGGGATTTGAAAAGTTGTCGGAAAGTTTTGTTATTTATGAATGATCTGACACTTGAGAGGGACGAGAAGTTAAATTAGCTCCCAAGGGTTAAAATAAACCCTACAAACAAACATCCCTGAAGGTTTTTGAAACCACAGTGGCACTCTCGAATGCACCTGGTAGCTTGTTGACTCGTTATTTTTATCTCATTTGTATTATCGTTCTTGGATTGTTATCAATTTTATATCATCATCGTGTATCGGAGAACTATCGATACTTCGTTTATTGGTATCTTAGGTTGTTTGGATACCTCATGGAATAGTTCATTTACTTTCTTTCCCTTCACTCATTTTTTTTCACTCATCTAAATTTCCAAACTTGCATTCATCCTCTCATTTCACATTGACAAGCACCTACATTTTCAAAAGAAGCCAAAACCTCATCATAATATGCATTGATAATGAAGAGTACTGAATTTGTAATTTTGTTTAGAATGTCAAAGTTGTTTTTGACATTGCAATCAAGGTTGTTCTTCAACCACCAAGGAGAATCGAGATGACTAGGAAGAGAAGGAGCCGAAATCCTGGTTGCTCAATTATGTAAGTGCATACGCCTTTTCTTCTACTTATAAGAAAAGATTTCCAAACACATGGCCTATGATCAAGATCGGTGTTAATTATGTTAAAACACCAATAAATCCCAAAGCTTAAACGAACGGAGTTAGCGTAAATTTGATTATAACAACTTACACTCGGTTATTAAATTGTGTATGCTGCTTATGACCTACATGTGTATGCAGGAGGTGCATTGTGTGTGGTGACTGCGATGCGTAAACCACGCTCGTGATCGAGTCCGAGTTCTGTAGCATCTATGTTTTGTGCCAAAATGATCCCAAGTCCCCCACATAAATTTAGATCTATCAGATTTGTGCCGTTATGGAGGGTGAGGATCATCATCCAATCTCAAAAGATGATAATTGGTGTATTATATTATCTATTGAAATTGTGGCCTTTTTTACAGAAAGTCACACTCAAATGTTCTTTTGTTTGAATGAAATTGTTTCTTATTTTGTTTGAATCTAATTATTAACGTCAAGTAAATCCTCATTTATCTGTTGATATATGTCTGCTGTAATTTTCTTTTTCACGGTCCAATTAAAGGTGTGGTAATTTCAATTCATCTGCTTGTTGAGTTATTATTCATGTCGATTGAAAGTTAAAAACAGGGGATTGTTCATGAATAGTAAATAAATGTCTATGATTGCCAAAACTTGAAGAAAATATGCTAGAAACGTATTACATCTAATTAACAGATTTCAGACCGTTGAAATTGGTGGAAAACAAAAGGATTAATACTTAATGTTTTTTTAAAAAATATTAGTAACTCGGTAGCATTAGAAGAGGTTTGGATTGAGATTTCGAGAATATTTAGAATTGATATTTAAAATAATGATTTATTTTGAATATTTAGAAGTAATTGCAGTCAAAAACTTATGTGGACGTTGTTTTTAAAAGTATCTATATTTAGTATTTAGAATGGAAATTTTATTTTGAGTATTTAGAAGTCATGATTACCGTCATAAGATATTTAAAATTAGTATTTAGAATGATGATTTATTTTGAGTTAATTAAAAATAATGATTGCAGTCAAAATCTAATCTCTTAACAAACATTTTTTAGTGTAACTTGATGACCAAGAGATCACATATCCAAGTCTGTTGCTCTTATTATTCTAACCTAAAAAAGAATAATAGCTCACTTTTCACCTTGTTTATTATTACGTCCATAACTTTGTTGTTAATTTTTCATTAATATTAACTTTAGTTAGGGGCTGATTTTAAAATTTTGTTTTATGTATTCTGGAAACTTATAAAATGGCAGAACCAAAATAAAATAAACTTGCAAAATGTATGAATTAAAATTAACTTTTAAAGTGAAAAATGAAACAAATATTAAAATTTATGGACTAAGAATGATATTTTATCTTAAATTACAAGACTTGAATTTAAACATTGTAATGAGATACTTAAAGGGATGTTTGGTACGAGTATCTGGACTAGTATTTCATAGTAGTGTTCAAAATAATCGACAAACCGATCAATCTGGAGTACCCAACCCAAATTGTAAAGGTTGGGTTAGGTTAGAATTCTATTTGGGTTAGGTTGGTTATGATTTTCTAATTTTTGTTTGATTGGGTTGGTTTTAGGGTTGACCAAATTTTGGCTAGTTCAAATCAACTTAATCCGAACTAAGAATAATTTATATATATATACATATTTGTGAGTGTTTTAAAAGAAAAAATAATTAAAAAGATAACATTTCTACTTATTAATAAATAACATGCACTAATAAAAAAAAATGTAATTTAAATTTAAGTATAGTATCAATGATGTTTTTATTCATTTGTTTATATATTCTTAGGTATGAATAGAGTTATTTTATAGAGAAAAAAGTTGATTAACACAACTCAAGAACCCAACCCAACCCAACCTAAGAAAATAGAGTTGGGTTGGGTTGGGTCGTTGCATAGGGTTGGACGGGTTGAAGGAACAACAAACTTGAAATTTTGGGTTGGTCCTAAAAATTTTCCTAACTCAACTCAACCCGGACCATATACACCCTTACTAGCTCAAACTAGTATTTACTTAATACTCTTAAAAAACTACATCCAAACAAGATTTTGATTGCTATCAATACTTCTAAATACTCAAAATAAATATTTATTCTAAATACTTCTAAAAATTATATATAAACGAGGTTTTGACTTTAATAATTAATTTTAAATGCTCAAAATAAATTTTAATTCTAAATACTAATTTCAAATACTTTTAAAACCTACATCAAAACAAGGTTTTTGACCATAATCATTACTGATAAATACTCAAAATAAATTTTTTTATAAATACTAATTTTAAATATTTTTAAAAACTAAATTTTTAAATGCAATCGTTACTTGTTAATACCCAAGATAAATATTCATTCTAAATTTCTTAAAATCACTATCCAAAGTATTTATATATTGATATCCTGATTTTTTTATTTTATTTTTTTCTTATCGAGATAACAGTATAATTTATATAATGCTATAGAATCTCAATAAATACACATGCTATAGAATTTTTTGGCCAAGCATAAGATATTTAATCCTGGCCGTTCATTCATTGGTAGTCACCACCCCGTGATGAACTCTCCCCTTTTACCTCCAAATTCCGAATCCAAGTCAACTACTTATGCGCCAAATTTATTTTTATTTCTTATTAACTTTTGTTCACATTATTGTTTAGTAAATTTTCAGCGACGGAATCTTATTTAATTTCCAATCTTTTTAACTAGATCCTTCCATCAAGACCGTACACGTTTCAATCGCGACCAGAAGAGAAATCTATCGCTGATACGATAGAAACGCTCGCATGGGAAGATTTCCTTGACTTTCGTTATCCGACGGTCAATATGTGGAGTATTCTTCGCTTTATGAATTTCTACCGTTAGATCGTATGGTTTAATATCCACCGTCCGGTGGATGTTTCATGACCAATCGCACCGTTCAATAATTGGAAAAAATTGAAATTCAAAATCTCGAGAGGGAGAGAAACGAAGAACGTAAAGCCTTCTTGCTCAGCTTCTTGTTCTGTCCATTCGTACTGTATACAAAATCATTATTGCATAGCCCTAATTTTTCCTCTCTTCAAGTTTTTTGTGATTTTTCAGGTCTTAAAATCCAAGCTCCGGCGACGGAGATTTTTCAGTTTCGAAATTGTGTGCTTTCGTGTATGATCGGTTACCGCCGCTATTGGAATCGGATTCGTAGCTGAAATTCGGAAGATTGAGTTGTTTTCTAGAGTTTGAATTGTTGGTACTCAATATGTGGATTGAGAAAGTTGTTTTCGAAGAGTTTTGAAAATTTTGTTTGATTAAGTTGGAATTCGAATTCAATGGGGGAAGTAGAGAATCGAGAGATGGATAATTTGCCTCCGGCAAATGCTGAAACTGATAGTGCGGAACAGGGAAACGCGGTTTCGTCTGATGTTCCTGCTAAGAAACTAGCTAGGCAGTTGGATTTTACTGGGTTTGGTGGTACAATCTTGCCGGCCGTGATGGTGGCGCAGAATCAGTCGCAGCAAAAGTCCCCTCAACATTTGGTGGTTTTGCCTATTGGCACTCAATCGCCTCATCCTGTGAGGTCTGCTTGATATCTCTTGCTTTTTTTGAGCTTTGTTTAATCGTTCTCTTTTTCTTTCTGTGGGGAGGGAGGGTGGGATTTCGCAGATTTGTTTCCTTTTTTATAAGAGATCGATATTATTAAAAATATTGGCTTTTGAGTGTGATGTTTGTCCAATTATGTCGTTCCGAGATCATTTTTTATTTCTAACTTTACAATTTTTAATTTTGGACCCCTGAATGTTGTTCACTCCTAAGTTGATTCGTTTTTGTTTGGGGCTAGATTTTGAGCTTTTTGTCAGTGGTTCTTCAGTTGTTGCTTAGTTTCACTTTCATCATGTCAACTGTCACAATATATTTGGCTTCTTAGCTTGGTAGTTTTTGTCTCGTTATGATAGGATAGGCAAAGAACATAAACAAATGAAGTCTCTACCTCTCGGCTGTAATTGATTCTGAATTACACTTCATTTTTTTTAATTCAACAATATTTGGAGTGGGGGATTCTAACCTTTAACCTCTTGGTTATCACTTCATACATAATGTCAGTCAAGCTCTCTAACTCTTATTGGCAAATTGACTCTGAATTAAACAGATTAGTCAAAATATTTTTGGGAAATATTTGTTGTCTTGTAAGTGCAGGTGGGAAAAAAAATTATTGTACACATTCTTCCACTTCATGTGCTTTATTGCTTTGGTTCTTCATAGATTTTTCACAATGTTTATGGTTCTCTTTAGGAGTTTCTATAAATATCTCTCACTATAAAGGAAATATTTTTGCACTTTCTGTATTTGCCTTAATTAATTTTTATTTTTATTTTTTTCTTCTCCCCCTTTCATTTTAGGATGGTGTTTGACACTGTTTTCATATTCTAGCTATGAACTTGTCTTTAAAGTGGATCAAGGCTTCTAAGCTCTCTTGATAGTGCAACTTCAGTTTTAGTGTGTTCTTGAAGTTTATCTCTAGTAATTTGAGTTCAGTGCCTGCTCATGTTATTTACTCATGTGTGCTTCTAAGAATGTATGAAATTTGGGATTTCTTTATTTATTAATATGTTACTCAATTTCTGTTTATTCTTTTGACCAGAAAGCCAGATTCTCCAAAGTCATTTTCAAGATCCATTGAAACAAAAGATGCTACTCCCAAGAAACAAAAGCAATGCAACTGCAAACACTCACGCTGCTTAAAGCTGTAAGAACATGATCTATATGCTCTTACTAAGTTGCTCGCAGTTACTATACTACATAAGTTGACCCTTTTTTTACTGCTTTTTAGTTATGTGCTGATGGTAGCATACATATAATACATCCAATGCCTTAATATGGTTATTCTGATCATTATGGTATGCCGTAATATGTATTAGAAATTACTGGATTTTGATTTCTTTGGAACTCCCATAATTGCTTTTACTATTTGTGCTACACCCTTGGTTTCTCTCTCGTTGAAGTGTTGGAAGTACTGCAGTCAAATATTCTATTGCTTCCGCATAGTGAAGGTGTATATTATTTATGGTAGATTATAAATATATTTCGTTGTATTCGTAAATTTTTATATATTTTGTGGTTATCGTAAATTTTTTTCCTTCCTCCCATTTCAACATTGGGGATTTATATTGTAATTGGATGTGAAAAGACAAGTGAAACTCAGTTAGCACATTTTGAATGGATCGGATCTAAAACTAGCCCCTGTGACATTTAGCTATCAGAACTAATAGCTTTTACGAATGTGTCTTAATATTTATTTTTTGTAATATTGTTATTTCAAATTTTCAATTATGATATGCTAACTAATCGGCATTACTCTATTAGACTCCTTTAAAATACCATAAGCAGCTGGTTAAAGTCTCAAGCTATCTTCTTTAAATGGGTATTTGGATAATGTAAGTGAAATACCCTAATAACGCGGATCTATTTTATCTATCTTCCTTATGACTCTTTTGTATGAATATGCAATTGGTAGCCTTCAAATGTTCATTAGACCTGAAACAAATTTAATGAACAGGTACTGTGAGTGCTTTGCATCTGGTATATACTGTGACGGTTGCAATTGTGCAAATTGCCATAACAATGTCGAGAATGAAGCTTCTAGAAGGGAAGCAGTTGAAACTACTTTAGAACGCAATCCAAATGCGTTCCGGCCAAAAATTGCTAGCAGCCCTCATGGAACACGGGAGAGCAGGGTATGTATGTCAGTCTGATAATGGATGCTTATCATGATTACTTTGTAATATGTGTGTGTGTATATATTCATTAACTGAATGAGGAATATTATGTAATTAGTTAATTTTAGGCACTTAAGCAATTCATTTGAGAAACTTTGTCCCCATCTGTGTAATTAATTAGAATATAGCAGTATAACATGTTAATAGTGTCCCATTAATATCTAGAGAAGATATTATTATGCTTTCTTGATTCGTATGAGGAATTAAGCAAATTTCTGGTTCTGGACATGGTCAGTTACCTAGTAGAATTTAAAGGTATCAATAAAGGTTCCAAGTTCGCCATGTGTGATAAATTTATGTGATTACCTTTTTTGCAACATTTCGATAATAATTTCAGAGAAAGCATGTGGCATTTATATTTTGCAAGGTCCTTGTTGATTTCTGTCATTTTTTCTCATTGAAACTGAATATCTTCACCCTCATCATTTTTTTACTTGAAATATGTAGATGAAATTTGATGATTTATCATCACTGCTAAACGATATAACCATTTAGAGATTGAGCATGCTTTATTTAAAACAAATTTAAATATTTTTAGCACCCGTAGGATGAGATTGGAGAGGTCGTAATGCTGGGAAAGCACAACAAAGGATGCCATTGCAAGAAATCAGGCTGCCTAAAGAAGTACTGTGAGTGCTTTCAGGCCAATATTCTCTGCTCTGAAAACTGCAAGTGCGTGGACTGTAAGAATTTTGAAGGAAGTGAAGAGAGACAAGCTCTCTTCCATGGCAACCATGTCAACAACATGGCTTATATTCAGCAGGCAGCCAATGCAGCAATAACTGGAGCTATTGGGTCCTCTGGTTATGCTAGTCTTCCCACTTCAAAGAAAAGAAAAAGCCCAGAGCTATGCTTTGGCCCCTCTGGGAAGGATCCCCCCCTCAACAGCATAGCTCAATTTCATCAGGTTGTAACTCCAAAATAAAATTTTGATTTCTAAGAAACAGGTTTTTTCTTAAGTGCTGACACCTTAATAGAGAAATGTTGTATGTACCTGTTGCGTTTTAGTGAGCCAGAGCTCAGGATTTAGACACTAACATCATTTTTTTTGTGTTTATCAGACGAATAATATATTGTCTACTGGCTCATCTACATCATCTCCCCTCCCTGTTGTTCATGTTGGCAGCCCTGCAGCTCCAGGGCCTTCAAAGTTTTCATTCAGGTATTAACTGAATAGTTTTCAGAATTGGTAGTAATGCAGTTTAACCTGCTTGCTTATTGAACAGGTCCTTATTGGCAGACCTTATCCAGCCGAACGACTTGAAGGAGCTATGCTCAGTTTTAGTGGTATTATCAAGTGAAGCTGCCAAGAAATTAGCAGGTAATGTGTTATCAGAATTTGTATGATATAGCAAGGATCTAATATTTTGTCCACGAAGCTACAAACCTGTGTACAATATGACTAGATCAGCTGACATTGTGAATACTGTGCTCTAATGAATGTATGCCAATGTACATCAGTAAGAAATTTTTACTGTTATTTTCATTTGGCTCTAGTTCTTTTATGGCCAATGAAGCGTTGGGGATTAAAGTCATTCAATCATTGTGTATCCACATAATGTTCTTGGTTTGTGTTGTTATTGACTTTGTACTTAGCCATGCATTTTCTAATACTAGAAATGCATTAAATGCTCCTCCTCATTTCTTTCCTTTTATATATGGGGCAAGTGGGTCCTAAGGTGTGGTAGCCCTTTGTAAAGGGGGCACATTTCTTTATCTAATATCTGCTATAAGAATATAATTGAAGAAAAGAAATTTACTCTCGGACTCCATAAATTAGCTTTAGAGGTTAAAAAATAAAAGCACTGTTTCACTTTCCCAGAAAACACCTCAAGTTGATTAATCTTTATTCCTCTTCTGATGTTAATTTGTCTCTTTAAGAATCAGATAACGCTTGCATAGGAGAAATAAGTGGCAACTAAGGTAAAGCTTTATGTTGCTTTTCGATATTGATTGTTGTCTTGCTCTATTGCTGATTTTATTTTTAGCTACTAGTATAGAATCCTAACGAGTTAGCATTAGTGAGCTACATTAACCGCTCAAAACTAAGAATGCATGTAGAGACTTAAAAGGCACTGTAAGTTTCAACTCTGATGATCATCCCCTTCACAACTTCATGCAGAAATTGTGCCAAGTTTACTAGATGTATGGTACTGATCAGATTGTGCTGTATTTCATTTCCAAATCTGCTTTATTCTCTGATCCAATTCTCTAGCACAATTTTAACATCTAATACTTTTTTGGAGTGCATTTCTATGATCTAGCTAATTACAATATATTTCAGGCTTTTTTTTTTTGGGTTTATTTATCTTAATTTTAAACCTTAAAATGGAGTAGACCACACAAATGAGAGTTCTTTATATATCTGTTCAGAACAAAAAATAGCTGAGAAGAAGATAAATGATCCACAACAAATTTCCCATGCTTCATCAACTGGAGATGGGTTACAGCATCAGAAGGCAGATGAGAAAGCTGCAGATAGTGAGCGTGGAAGTTTAAACCAAAGCGCTAGAATTGTACATGATAATTCTAATTCAGATAGTTCGGACACAACAAGGGCAAGGTCGATGTCCCCTGGAACTTTAGCTTTAATGTGTGACGAACGAGATACAGTGTTTATGGGAGCTGCTCCAAACAATGGGTTGGCAGGCCATGGTTGCAACACACACGTGCCTGATAATTCTGTATCAGAAGTATACATTGAGCAGGAACGGATAGTTTTGACTAAGTTTCGAGATTGTCTTAATAAACTCATCACTCTTGGAGAGATAAAAGGTAAGCTTGTGTCAATATTCTTGGTAAGCTAACAAGATAACAAGGTAAGAAACTCAAAAGGAATTATTGAAATTGAACTGTATATGCTGTAACATTTAAATCTTTTTTTATGTGATAGTTCTTGATTCTCTTTGAATTCAACGAGTAAAGACGTTGCGAGTCTAGCCGTTGAATTAGACACAGCCTGATATAACCCATCCCGCACTTAGCTAGCGTCTTTTGAGTTCAACATGCAGGTGGGAATGGTCCCTAGATTGAAGATATATGCCTTAGCTATGATCAATATGCTATTGTTCTCCAAGTAGCTAGTTAGTTTCCTATGTGATGGTTCAGTAGGATGCAAATAGTCCTTCAGTTTATGTTTGTAATATTTGTTTCCAATAAATGAACTAACCATGCTCTTGAATTCGGACATTGCAGAAACAAAATCAACCAGAAGCGAAGTGAGGAATGAAAATCACAACAACAATTTCACCTCAAATGGTGGATGCCAACAGAGGAACGTTAACAATGGAGTCGTAAAAAATGTGGCTCTCTCCGCACCTAGATTATCGCCAATCGGTACGGTAGCTGGTCCTCCTAGTAATGATCTACTACCCAAAGTGCTACCTCTTTCAGAAAACGGAAAGAATAAACCACAAGTTGACAGACAAGTATAGAAAAAGCACGGGAAAGCAACTGGCTTGTGTTGCTCCATCTTCTGTAGTTGCAGTCGTTTGTGTTCAGGATTTTGCTTCCTGAGACTGGTCTGCTCAAGTTACTCGGTGGCCTCATTTTAATATCACTAATTTGTTTAAATATGATTAAAATTTCAAGCAAATTTTGAGTTCCAACCTTAGATAGAGAGATCTTGTAATTGCTAGATACATAGAGCAATAATTCATCCCATTTGATGACCAATGAAATAAAAGATTAGCATCGTTATGCATTTTTGCTCATCTTAGACTGTTCTAATATGAAATATTCTGCTGCCTGGTGTTATAAAAAAATGGTTTCATAAGCGTTAGAGTTTGGATGGATGTTGATGATAGTTATTTTTACACTTCAGAAAGAGATCGGTCTGAAAATCGTTTGAGCGCCAATTGATTTCTTCATATTTTTTTCGGAAAATCATTCATTTTAGCTGTTGATATCAGTAAGTGCATAAACCAGCTTAAACGCAAATCAACTATTTTTATGAATTTGGTTTTATAACTTTTAAAAAACAAAATTTAAGAAATAATTTTTTGAGTAGATAGGCACTAGAATAATTTATTTAGATTAATGGATGATTTTTGTTTTTACAAACGAATTAAAAGATAAATCAAAGCTTCTCTTTCTAAATCCTCTAAAATCCACATGTTTTTATATGAAAAGTTAATAACATTTAACATTATCATTTCGTTGTTTTTTTCCTTTTCTTGAAAGGAGTTTATCTTTGTTCAATAAGCGAAAGTTGGAACTTCCATTAAAAAAAAAAAAAAAAATAGTATACTACTTTTAAAAATTGTTTTAGACAAAAAAAAAAAAAGTTGAACCATACGTTGTTGATTTTTTTTTTTTTTTTTTTTTTTTTTGATAGTGTTGGTTCCACTTTTTAGGTCAAATGCAAATGGTACTAATATGACAGAAATAAATACATAGTAAAAATTAATCGTAATGTTTAGAAAGTTTCAATAATATTATGATTTAAATTCATATCCTCTTAATCATTAATATATATTATCTCAATAAAATCATGTGTATTTTGAGATATGCTTTTATGTTGTATTTGACGTCTTAATAACATAAATGATACAACCTAATAAAATTTTATTTAATTCTTTTAAAGGTTAGAGGTTATGATAAGTTACAACGATACTTGGTTTTACAAAACTAGATGTTCTTGTACGATCCTTATAAAGTCTCACAAATATGGAAAACTCAATACTCCATTCGAACCAAGAGTTAAGTTTGAAGGATGAATACATTCTTAGATCTCATTTAGAACCTATGATGATCAATCTTACCTTCTAAGACAATTCACTCCAAAATTAGTTTAATAAAGACTAATCCAATGAATTGATTTACTTCAAACCTAAAGCAAGATTTGAAAAGAAAAAAAAAAAAAAGACAACACCAAATTGGGTCAAAAAAACTCAAGTTTTAATATCAATCTTATATCCAAAAATATGTATTACAAGCCATTTTTAGGCAAAAATTTCGTGCATGACTTAAAATACAAAAATGTCTCAAAAAACTCTTAAATGCACTTTGTGGAAAATAAGACATAGAAAGCCAAAAATCAAATATAAATCTTAATTTTAATGCTAAACAAAAGATAGATACGCTTTAAATACACATAACAAACTCATATAAACGGTATTTAGCATGTTTAACATGGTTTAAAATTCAAAAGTTACAAAATATGAAATCATGAACTGTATTTGCTTAAAATTCTGAATGACAATTTCAATATCTCTAGAATCTTATATTTACTCGTTAGTGAGAATGCCACAAATCATTAGTTGAATTCGTATCAAGCTATGTTTCTTATTCTTCCACAAAATTGGCTAAACGAGGTTCTAAATTATTACAATAGGGAAACTTAAATTTCATACAAAAAATAACTTTGCCTACCAAAAGAATTTTTTTTTTTTTTTTTTATGTGAACTTCATATTTGGCTCGTCTAATTTAATATATAAGTAAAAAAAAAAGGTTCGAAATTGTTCTCATTAATTCCATTCATTATAATAATAGTAAAAAGTAAAATATTTAAATATATTTTTAAAATTTATAAAAATAAATGATAATTTTTTATAGAGAAAAATGACAAGAAGATTTTTTTTAAGTTTCGATGTAAACATTTGAAAGTTTAGAAGTAAAAAAAAGACAAAAGAAAAATTTGTACTCTCACTCTTTTAAAAATAATTACAAATGTAGAAAAAAATATAAAATATTTATATTTATAATCATTAATATGTTTTAACAGTAAATACTCATTAATACCACTATATTGTATTATAAAAATCTTAATATATGTATTATAAAAATATATACATGACAATACTCATTTAATACTTATATTTATATTTAATTTTTTTTTTAAAAAGTGATAACGTTTATAATTATTTTTAAATTTAACTAATATAATAAATTTTTTGATAAAAATTTAGGGATATTTGGTATGAAATATTCAACTAATCGAACCAATACAGCCAATGCAACCAACTCAAAAGTATGAAATAAATTGGACTTTCGAAGTAGAATAAAATGAAACCAATAAAATCAAAATCATTAAAAAAAAAAAGAAAAAACTAAATAGAAACTTCGAATTATACTTAGATTATTTTATGCCACGTAGACTTATCTAACCGCGCGGGGAAATTATTGATGACTCGGCCAAACTTATCATCGTCTTCGAATATGGAACCATATCAGCATCACTGTTATGATACTTCAATGGCTTCTTCTTCCTTCATTTCTCCACATCAAAACCACCATTTCTCCTCCAATACTCTCTGTAAGTTCTCTTCAGCTTACACTTTCTTCAATTTCCCCTGTTTGTCGCGATTTCCCAGTTTTTTCCCTCCCAAACGGACACTTAGTTTAGTTAGAGTAGGATATGGAGTTGTAGGAGAATCTTCAATCACTAGCAGAAACCGTAAACCTTCGAAAATATCTTCGTCTTCGATTACCCAGAAGCTTAGTAAAAATGGGTCTCGAAATTTAGGGCCAGGAAATGAAACGCCAGTTAAGAAATTTGTGGAAGACCTTGTTAATTTAGAGGTGGAGAGAAATGGGAAAAGGCTTGAAAGGGGTAAAAACGCTATGGATAGCTCTGTTTCTGCTAATGGTGTGAAAATGGGTTCTGGGATTTCTATGCACAAGTCTAGGAGTGACAATGGTTCTTTGAAAGTTTCTGGGGGTTTAAGGAATGGTGAGAAGATTAAGGAAAACAGCAAGCGAAATCAGGTGGTTGAGGAGAGTGAGAAATTGTCTAAAGGGAGTAATGAAATCCCATTTAGAGCAAACTTGGATATGTGCTCGAAGACGGGGGATTTTATGGGGGCAATTGAATTGTATGAATGGGCTCAAAGGGAAGGAATTATGCTGGGGCAATATCATTATGCTGTTATTTTGTATCTTTGTTCCTCAGCAGCTTTAGGTGTAATTCAGCCAGCAAAAAGTGGTAATGGTAACCGAATTCTCAAGGCGGGTTCTTATGAAAATCCCACCAAAAATGATAGAAGTAACTTGGATGGGATGATTGACAATAAGGAAAATATAGTTCAATTTACAAATGGATCTATGGTACCCAAAGCTTGGATTTTAGATGAGAAGAGCCATTCAAATATTTTGGTAGATGAGGATTTCAAAAGATATGCTATCAAGAGGGGATTAGAGATCTATGAGAAAATGTGCACAGAAAAGATCCCGATGAATGAAGCAACCTTGACATCTATGGCCCGGATGGCGTTGTCGATGGGTGATGGTGATATGGCCTTTGATATGGTGAAGCAGATGAAGCCATTAGGAGTTAATCCTAGATTGCGCTCTTATGGGCCTGCCCTTTCAGCTTTCTGCAATAATGGAGAAATAGACAAAGCATTTTCAGTTGAGAAGCACATGTTGGAGCACGGTGTCTTTCCAGAAGAGCCAGAGCTGGCAACACTCTTAAGAGTAAGTATAAACATGAGTAACGACGAGAAGGTGTATTATTTGTTGCATAAACTAAGAACAAGTGTAAGACAAGTCTCACCCTCTACTGCAGATCTTATTATTACCTGGTTCAAGAGCAAAGATGCTATAAAAGTGGGAAAAGTAAAACTGGATAAAAATAAAATAAAGAAAGCAATAGAAAATGGTGGTGGAGGTTGGCATGGACTGGGATGGTTGGGAAGAGGAAAGTGGAATGTTTCAGCTACAAATGTTGGAAAGGATGGCTTGTGTAAAGCCTGTGGGGAAAAACTGGCTACAATTGATCTTGATCCGATTGAAACTGAAAATTTTGCTGAATCTGTTGCAGCTATAGCCACCCAAAGAGAGAAAAATTCAAGTTTTCAGAAATTCCAAGTACGAGAAGTCTTTTGTGCATTGTTATTCATAATCTTGAGGTTCTAAACTTTATATTGAAGTGATTTTCTTCTTGCAGAAATGGCTTGAATATTACGGACCATTTGAAGCAGTGATAGATGCTGCTAATGTTGGCCTATTCAGCCAGAGAAAATTTACACCATCTAAAGTAAGTTACAAAATGACAGTTGTGCTAATTATTTGAACACTTTGTTTTCTTGTGGAGTGATGAATTTTCTTGAACAACTTTTTTGCCTCATATAAACTCTTTAAAACTTTAATTCCATTTACCTAGCATTTTGTATTCTTTACAATCTTTTAAATAAAACGGTTTCTGTCTATTGGTGGATGTTATTAACACAACGCTGGTGAACTACATAAATTTGTATGTTTTTTCTCTCTCTTTTATTCTATGATTATTTCTGACATAACATGAAGTTTCATTTTTTGTCGTTCCTTTAGGTCAATTTAATTGCCAACGGGATACGGCAGAAACTTCCTTCAAAGAAGTGGCCTCTCATTGTATTGCATAACAGGCGAATCACTGGACGAAAGATGGATGAACCTGTAAATAAAACATTGATTGAGAAGTGGAAAAATGCTGATGCATTATATGCAACGCCTACTGGATCAAATGATGATTGGTGAGAAATAATTCCTCAACTATGATAGCAACCAACCTGTACAAGCTATGACGATATAAGCATCTTCCTACATTAACTTTATATTTTGATTGATAACATTTGAAACCTTTTCTTCCATAGATGTGTGTATGAAGCAGTTTTGAAATAACCTATTCTTCAGGTACTGGTTGTATGCAGCAATCAAATTCAAATGCTTAATGGTGACGAATGATGAGATGAGAGACCATACTTTCCAACTTCTTGGGAATGATTTCTTCCCTAGATGGAAAGAGAGGCATCAAGTGAGTAATACTCCTCAGAGAAAACTTCCTTAATAACAAGGCCAAAATATCAACTTTATTTTCCATGTTTAATGCTTCCCATTTTTATATCTAAGTAAATCGGATTCAGAATTGTTTTCTATTTTTCCAAATCATTGGCACAAATTGTTTGAAATGATTGCTAATACAGGTGTATTCTTGGTTTCTACTTTGCAGGTGCATTTTAGTTTCTCTGCTACTGGTCCAGTATTTCACATGCCACCACCCTGTTCTGTTGTAATTCAGGTCCAAATCTACTACAATAAGTTTTAATCATAGATTGCAAACGTACAAAAATGTCTCCATTTGACTAGTAATAGAAGAATTGTGAGGACTCGTCTCTGTAATGCATATCTTTTGTCACAAATTCAATATTTAATAATACATTTCATATTGAAACTTGTAAACAGGAATCAGAGAAAGGCCATTGGCATGTGCCCATTACATCAGAGCATAGTTATGAAGAAGATAGAAAATGGTTATGTATTACAAGAGGGAATTCACAATCACAAATGACGAGGCAAGAATATCCGCTCAAAATTGAAGGTACTCACTAACTCCTCATTGGAATACATCGAGTTGGTTATTGAAGCGCGTAGGCAAATTTGTCATGTTTTCTTTGAAGTTGCGGGTTCAAAACCATACTAGGCATAATAGGAAAATAACTTGCCAAGTTTCTTCATGTCAATTATTGGTGATGGAAATGTTTTGTTTTAATTCATGAGTGTTCGGGAAGCTTACATGAACCTCGGCTATTGTCACAAGACAAACTATCTGGCTCTACATTATTTGGTTGTAAGTGGAAACTCATATGAGGTGCTCACCATGGATTGAACTCATAATTTTTTAGTTTCTCAAGGTTTTGTTGCCCATCTTGGTGTGTTAAAATGGAATCAAAGTGGTTCGCACATTAGATTCATTTGGTGGGTTAAAACGGGCATAGGACTGATTATAAAATAATTCACTAACAAGCCTATGATGTTAACATAGCTTTAGAGTGGCACATTCCAGAAGGGCGGCGCAGTTGGTCAAGGATCCAAGCCTCGAGAGTATGCTCCTCTTGAGGTCTTAGGTTCATAATTCGCTTGTGACGTTAATTTGTAGATACTCTCAATTGTTTCTCCATGTCCACGGGGCGGGGATTCCCCGCTGGGAATCGGCCAGGAAAAGTAGCTTTATAGTGACACCTCATTTATAGAAGTAAATTCACTATTGGTTTTTGCCCCCACCATTATTTCTGAATTATGTATATACCTCTCTTTCACATCTATAGCTATTTTATGTTAACTGATAGTGATCACCACACCATTCACCATTGAACAGAACCGCGGCCTCTTCCTCTCAGCAAAGGAAATTCGGAAACTCAATCCAAAGTCGAAATCAAGAAACAACGCTCAAGCCAAGTCCGCATGAGGAATTCTTCACATGAAAATTACACCAGTCTCAAACAAATATTTTCTGCAGCTGTGTTTTTGAACAAAAGCAACTTACTATTAGAAATAGAAGCCGCAGAAAAGCTTGGTTGCTGCACCATAGACTTCCAAATATGAAAAAAGGGAAATCTTCCAATAGTTGGCTACCATACCAAATTCCCCTTTTTTCTTTTGCTATCTCAGTGCTGTAATTGTAACTCGGATATTCTTCACCTAACTTATCAATGAGTAGTGAAAAGAAAGGGAAAAAAAAGGGTTGATCATAAGAAAAGTGGTCACGAGATTGCAATTTTCAAAAATCTTGGCATTCAGCAACAAAAACCTATTCATAGAATAGCTTCTTGAAATGGTAAAAATTGTACATTTTGTTGATATTAGTGTAATGAAGCTTTCAGTGGTTATTTACAAACTTAAAAAGAAAAAAGGGTAGTAACGTTGTTAATCAGCTATTGGATACAAATAGAAGTCACGGGATGAAACAATTTCTGTCATTTTCTCTTTCTTTGTTTTGATTCAGAGTACTGTCAGATTCTCTCCCTTCGATCGTTTTCGAGCTTTATCTGTTTCTTTTTGCATCATTCCAAAGTTTGATTTGAAAAGATGAATCACAGGCCTACAGCCATTATTTTCCTCAGCTTAGAGATAAAAGGCACTTTCTCTTTCCCTTGGTTGCCCAAAGAAAAGCAGGCATCCAGGGCGATTTTACAACGGTTGAATCTTTTCAAATTTGTTCAAGCAAAAGGAGGAGAATGGCAAGCTCTATATCTTCTGGTGGTTTGAATGTAGAAGATGAGGCTGAGGAATCTACTCGCTTTCAGAATGCTCTACTGGTACACCTTGCTCCTTCAATCTTTAATCTTGTCTTTTTGCTGCTAAAAGAAAACCATTTTTTTCAAATCAAATACTACATGAACTTTTCTGGGTTTTTCCTTTTTGGTACATTTTCATACTCTCTGCAGAAAAAAAAATTCCCAACTTTTGCAGAAAAGACAGCAAGAAATTACTATAAAATGAATGTTCTTTATAGGATTTTTTTTGGAACGGATTCAGTCTCTCTGCAGAAAAAATACTAAGGAATAGAATGCTTGAACTTTTGTGAGTTTTTTTTTTCTTTTCTTTTCTTTTGGACATAGTTAAACATGCTGCAGAAAAAAAAAACTAATGCATGAAGCGAAATCCAACCATGGCCGTGTTATAATTCAAGTCCAGTTTGTATTATATTGGTTGAGCTCTTGGGTGCACCAAAGAAAAAGCATTGTTTTGAGAATTATTCTCAGTGGTATGATGGAGATGGTATTTTTCCTAAATTTGCAGATCTAATTAGGGCTTTAGAGACATAATAATTGGATTAGTTATCAGAATAGGCTCTGCCACTTAATAAATTTTCACATTTAACTATTTGATTAACAATTGTTAGGCAATAGGTAAGAAAAATAAATGTATATATTCTTTTAATGATGGGATCTTCATCTCTATGCAACTTTTATTTTTATCATTTGAGTTTCAGGAACTAAAAGGGTTGCGTTCCCAGCTTCATCAAGCGGCAGACTACTGTGAATCGACGTTCTTGAAAACTAAAGAGAAGAATGAGTGAGTCTCCGTTTTGATGCTTCTGCATTGAGGCAAATTTCCCATCATTAATATTCACTTTTAAATGTTTATATAACCGGAAATTGGTAAAATGAGAAAACAACTAGTGTATTGAAAAAGATGTTAATTAGAGAAAGTGTGGTAGGAAATATAAGGAAGTGTGTAAAGATAGATGCCAAAAGAGCAGTAGCTCAACGACATCAGTGAACGTCAAAGGACCATGAGGTCACGGGTTTGAATCCCCTATGCCCCAATTGTTGTAATCTCAAAAAAAAAAAAAAAAAAAATATTTGAAGATAGATATCATAAAAGAAAGTATGTCTGAATATAGAGAATAATCTATGAAACTATAGGCAAAAAAAGTTAGTAAGAGAAGATAAATGTAGAGAATAATTTATGAATGAAAGTGTGTGAAGAAATCGTAAAATCAAGTGTTTAAAGGACTTAAAATACTTGGTAAAGTATCTATGAATTGCTTGCTGTAAAAATTACTTTTAAATTGTTGTCAAACAGAAATATTTCATGTAAAAGTGCTTTTAAACATTTAAAACAATTTGAATCATGAGTTGACAGATAATAAAGGTCATGGATATAAGTTTAGAGCTCAGTTCATGGTGGTTGTTTGTTTGTGATTTAATACCCTACCGAGGTGTTTGGATGAATAATTGTAGAGTGATTATTTTAAGTGATTAGAAATGAGGGGTTATTTTGAGTGACTTTAAAGAAGAAATTGTAGTAATAACTCGTTTGTATGAGGTGTTTAAAGAGTGATTATAAAAACTCGATTTTAATAGCTCTATAAAACACCCAAACAAAGAGCCCCTGCTTGTTTTCGTGGCAACTAAATGTACTAGAGTCAGACAATTGTTCCATGAGATTAGTCATAGTGTGCTTAAGCGGAGATAGATATTTGACTTTTGCTAAAAATAGTCCAAACTTACCTCATGTGTAAACTATAACGATTTTCAACTGCAGAGTGGTCGCAAACACGAAAGAGTACTTATGCAGGGCCGTGGTGACTGTGGTTGATCATCTTGGGAGTGTCACTTCTAAGCTAGAGAGCTGCATTTCAAAGACTAATGCCTTCAACGATGTCGAGCTTCGATTAAACTGCTTAAACCAAGTATGTATTCTCAAATCCATAATTACACACTCAATCAGAAATAAGCTCACATGTTTTATTAAAAACTTTTGCTTTCTTGGCAGAGGCTCCTCTCCTGTGAAGAATATGCTCAACTGCTTGAACTGTCCCGATTACGTTGGAGTGAAATCCTGCCGAGACACCATCCCCGCTACATCTTACCCGGTAAGCAATTACCTCTCACACATCTTTTTTTTTCTTCTCATTTAACCATAACAATAATCTAAAGCCATTCCTTTCACTGATTTCTCTCCATGATTCTGCTGTTCCAGTTAGCAAACATGCTGAAAAGTTAAATCGAAGTTCGAGGTACGCCTTGTCTTACATCAGCTCTTTTCTCTTTTTTCAATGATCGTCACGTATATATGAAGTTGTGTCTTGCGGCTCGATTACAGTGTCAACCAGTGCCGAAACTCCAATGATCCACCCTTTGCAAAGACTGTTGGTAACTGTAAGCTGGACATTATTACTGAGAAGCCAATGCCCGTTCTGTTGTACAAATTCTACACTTACAATCTCTCTCCCAAAAACCTGAGCCATAGATTCACTTCAAGCAAAGATGACAAGGAGAAAACATTAGACACTTTTCAAAAAGGTAAAGATTAAGTTCTTAACATTAAAAGTTACATCTCAAATCCAACTATACAAATGAATATATAATTTGATCATTGGAGGATAATAAGTAGTTCGTTTGCGTCATTCGCTCGATCAAGTCACTTCTAAGGTGTTTTCAAGATGAATCTATTAATATAATCTGGAACAATCATTAACTTACTGTTTTAAAAGTTTTATATTTTTTATTTGAATGATATACTCCTTTTTGGATGAACTTAAACAGCAATATTACCAGCTGGTGATGAATTTTCAGTGCTATCAAAAGATCCAAATTCTACATTTTATTTCCAGGTACAAATCCCATGATTTCCTTGAATGAATCTGTGAAGTTTTTGGAATTTGACCTTTTGATTCTGTTTTATTGTTTTGCTTTTGCTTTTGCAGGTTTCTCATCAGAAGCGTGCACGCCATAGAAGATCAAAATTTGGGAGTGGTATATTTTCTCTCATTAGAACTAAATAAATAGCTTAACAGAAATTAAGCTCTAAGACTGCTTGTATTAACTCCTTTTGGTTGCATCAAGGCAATTAAAAAAAAAAAAAAAAAAAAAAAAACTCAGTTCTTATCCTTACACGTTGACTGAAATATCAGCTCGATATCGAACACGTGGAGTATATAAAAAAAAAAGAAGTAAGGTTTGAATTCGAGAGGTCGATCTCAGATATTAAATTGAAAATGTTACTATAAGTTTGTAGATGATGTATTATTGAATTTGGTAAGAAGCAAATTTATTTGTAAGTCAACAAAATATGTATATATAATATGACTGGATAGGCTCTATATATCTCAGTATACGCAAACATTTAACAAATCATTTTAGACCAACAGAGCTGTCAATTTGAGGTATTAGTTTTATCAGGTTGTAGTAGGTTCAATCTTTCGAACTTTTGGTCGTTATTAATGTATCATAATATTTATGAGTTATTGCTCTTGTTGGACAACAATTCAATTTCAAATTTGCTTTTATTTCTTTACTCAATCACACGTGTGAGTGAAAATTGGAGCACGTGATCTAAGTTGAGGATATATTATCGAAACCAATTAAATTAAGGTTAAGATTTGCAATTCAGCCTTAAAAGATATAGTTTTCCATAATTTCAAATATATATTTTTTTGAGATGATACAATTGCCATTTTGTTTTCATTAATAATATTGTATTGTTTTGGTTTAGTTCTTAAAAAAAAAAATAATAATAAATAATAGTGCTTTGTTTTTTTCTCTCTATGGGAATTGACTTACTCCAAATAGCACAAATGCAAACTCAGGTACCATCTACTAAATGCTGCTAAAACTATTCAAATTTAAGAGATGTGCTTTCATTATCTCTATCAATTGGCATAATTAATCATGATTGCTCTTCAATTAGTAATGTTTTTAGCCCCCATTTATTTTTCTTGATTTACAATACTACTCCATAAATAAAATCAAAGGAAGAGTTATTAGAAAAGGGCATCCTTGGATGAAAGAGATACTAGAGATAGACTATAAGTGGTATTTTTTAGATGGATATTCACGCACGTCCTTAGGCTAGACATCGGAAGACATCAAAAGGATTGAGACTATAAATTAATATCATAGATAACTATAAGTGGTGTTTGTTTGAGGTTATTAACAAGTTGTTACAAATAAGTTTTTACAATCAATTTTCAAACAATCACATCCAAACGAGTTATTGTATCCATTCAAAATAATCACTTATTTTTTATTATTCATTTCTAACTACTCAAAATAATATTTCATTTTTAATAATTTATTTCTAACTTTTCAAAATAATCACACATCTCTACTATATCCAAGTAAATTATTCTTTGTAATATAGTTACAAAATCATCATCCAAATGAATTATTTACTGCAATCTCTCTGCAAATAACCACATCTAAACGAGATATTACTGACATTCAAATTTTTAATTATTCAAAATAATGATGTGTAATTTCTCATCCAAACACCTAGCAAGTGACGTGCTAAATTTAGTTCATGAACTTATGTGTTGTATCGAATAGTTTTTTAAATTTTACAAAGAGTCAAATGTAGCTTTTTTTTTTTTTATTTGTGTTTAATTTGATCTCTGAACATCTTGAGCATTCCATTTATTTAATAAATCATTGATCTATTAGACATAAAAATTGAAAAAGTAGAGTTGCTTCTTTTTTCGGTTCAACAACACATCGGTCGAACCTATGATCTTTTGATTTATAGGTATGTATTGATGTTCGGTAACATCAGTCGACAGTATGACAACACAACTTTTTGTGTAATTGTGAATGTCCTCTTTCAAAATAGTCTCCTTAAATTTACTGTTATCGGATTTGGTTTCAATTTCAATTTTTATTTGACTAAATACATGTCTAATTGTTGTGGGTCAACCTCAAATGTATAGGTAATTTTAGTTAGATTTTTATCGGTTTTGTGTTAAACCGATAACCGAATCAATATCATCGGTTTTTTAATAATTGGATCCAAATCGATGTCCAATAAAAGACAATCATTGGTTTGATTTTTATTTGGTTCATTTCGATTTTGATTTCAATAAAAAATTTGGATGTTTCAAATTTTTTTGCATTATCCTCGCTTTAATTTTTAATTTTATTATAAAGACTTATTTTACTAATAAAAAAATAATCTTTTATACATATCGCACTAATTACACTGTTTATACTTTATATTTCACATGTAAATCGCTACTTTCATCAAATTTAAATATCAACACTTTTTTTTCTTATTATTTATCTATTTGGTTTAGTTCAATTTTTATTGATTCTTCCATTAAGAACCAAAATTCAGTCGATAGATTTCGTTCTTCTAAAATATCAAATTAACTGATCTATCAAATCAATGTGGTTCGATTCGATTTTTTCGGTAATCGATTTTCGTTCGCCTCTACTCAAATGTAACCGGTGTTGAGAAAATTAGTTTACATTTAAAAAACTAAATTTGTAATTTAATGTTTATTTCGTCACTAAGGAAGGTGATATTTGGAAGGTTCTTGTCTTTTTCCATGAACGAACAATAATAAAAAACCAAGGCATTATTTTTTTCATTAAAAAAAAAGGTAAAAAGAATCACACATTAATTAACTATAGCGAGCCAGAATCATGCCCTGTTTTCTGGAAGTCAAATGAATTGGCTGCAAAGTCAACAAAATCGCCCAGAAGAATTAGTTGGGAAGGCATCGCCTTTCTATTTATTTCATAATAATGAAGTGTAAAAAAAAAAAAAAAACTTTTCTTTTACCAATTTACATTTCATAAGAGTAATACTAATTCAAATAGCAATAATACATCTCATCTCTGTCACTGCATTTAAATTTCTGTCTTCTGGGTTCTTATCAGGAAACATGTTTTTACAATAATCACATTAAATTAATCAATTTATACAAAAAACGTAGTGATAATTGGAAATTAAATTATAATAACTCAAATCATTCCGTTTTATTATAATAATTCATGTTAGTTTATAAGAATTTGAGTACTTGCATGGTTTTGTTGTTTTTTAAAAACGGGGTTGCTGTTTTAGCACTCTGCAGAACACGTATGGCAGAAACCAAGTGTGTCCCATTTATGACAACTATAATCTTTCAACGATTTTGATGTCCTTTAGAAAAATCAATTTAATCTAAAATTAAATATGAGCTCCAAATCTTGGACTCTCTTTCTCTTGTTTCGATCTTCATCGGCTCTGCTTTGAAATTTCACTGTTAAGCTGCCACGAAGTCAATGCACCGACTTCCTCTCTAACTTCACATGGCTGTGGCAATTCTCTGCAAATTTTGATTGTCTTTTCTCTTTGTTGCCTTGCTTCGCCCGTTTTCTGCTCTTTCTCTTCTGGGTTTGGTAAGTTTTCTTTGTCTTGGTTCTGTTTGGTAATGGGTTTTCGAGAAATGGGAAATCATTTTGAATGGGTTTGAAGAGTAGAGGAAGATCCAAGGAAGGAATTTGTGTATTTGGATGAGTTTTCTTTTTATATATATATATATATGAACTGTTAAAATCTGCTGATTTTATGTTGTTTTGGTTTGAAAGTTTCAACCTTTCCCCTCATGTTGCTTGTGTTTGGCTCTTCTGATTAACTGTTTTTGGTTTGTTTTCATTTGAAACGCAGCCGTCCGAGCATTAACTCGTGGAAGGATTCATAAAGGAAATGTTTTGAGGCTGAGAATTTCGATTCTGTTAGTTTTATCAACTAGAGATTGAATCTTTCGTTGGGGAAAATGCCTCTAGACAGTGTTAGATCATTTATCACTTGTGAGGATCCAAAAGGAGTGGTTGATTGCAATATAATCAAGATATCCAGAGTGAATTCTCAGAAGCTAGAACAAAAGATTAAGACTCATAGCACAAGTAGAAATCAAAGGGGAGTTTTGGTATCTAAGGGAGAGAAAGTGGAGGTGAGAGAGAGAATTCATAGCCAATCTTCTGTTCCAATCATGGAGGTCTGCCAAGGGGGTGAGAAGTTGAACCAGATGGTTGATTCATGGTCTATGGGGGTGAGATCCGACAGTAAATCCAAGTATATTGCTGAGGATTTGTTGGAAGAGGCGTCGAGTTTAAGAGAATCGCTGATTATGTTGGCTAAGTTGCAAGAAGCTTCGAACGAGTCGGTTCGGTTAAAGATGAAATATCAAAGAAGTTATTCTAGTCATCTTGAAGAAGAAAGGTTCCCTGTTAAGGTTCAGAGATCAAAGCTTTCTAGACATGGTTCTTCTGTAAATGGTGCTGTTGAGGTTAAGAAGGTGATCAAAGATAGCCTAGTGAGGCGAGATGTGACGCATAACGTTACGCTCGGTGAAAAGCCTTGTTTTCGTGATATAAATTCTGGATCGGAGTCAGAAATCCCATCAACTAGCTCCAGTCAGTCTTCAATGGTTGATGATAATGCCAACAGTAACCATGTTTCAACATCTGCACATAAGTATTTAAAACGCAATAACCTGATTGCTAAACTCATGGGGCTTGAAGAAATCTCATCAAGATCAGTGCAAACTAATCCAAAGAAAGAAATTGAATTTGAAAACGTCTACGGTTACAAAACATCACTATTTGCTATCGATACAACGCGGAACGAACCCAAGTCTAAATCTGTCATCGACAAGGAGGATATTGAAAAGAAGACATTGAGAGAAATACTTGAAAAAATGTCTTTCAAAAGGCATATGGGGAGTGATCCTTATAAAGAGTTTAAGCTCTGTTGTCCTGATTCCTACAATAATGGTTTCAAGCAAAGGTCAAAAGACGTACCTCCGCCAATTGTGTTGATAAAACCCAAGCCTCTTCCACCCTATAAATTGGAAGAACGCCAAGCACGCGCCTTTCTGAAAGAGGAAGCTTTCAACCAGAAAGCTCTTCGGTCATTCGATGGAAGAAAGCAAGAACCAGAAGGGATTTCACTCAAACAAACTACTCAAGAAGGAAGAATTCCAAAATATAAAGAAGTGAGGAAATCAAGAAGAGGTAGTGTTGATACTAAGAAAAAGGCTGCTGAGAAGTTGAAAACGCCTAATCCAATAGAAGATGTCCCCTATGAGAAACAACCAATTGATAAGAAAGTGACTTCATCAAGTAAAAAACCAGTGGAAAAAGAATTTGCAAAAGAAAAAGGTGTGTCAAGACCACAGCACCAAGAAAAAGTAACCTCCACGAATCCAAGGAAGAATAGAATGCATAAACAACGTAGCTCGATTTCAGATTCTCTGTCGGGACAAGCAATGAGAGCGATATCTAATGATCGTAACTGTCGCAAAAAGGAGGAAATAGTGAATGGTTGTTCAGAAGTTAAGTCACTTGTAAGTTCTTTCCTGTCCTTTGACTTTTGGTTTATGAAACCAATTTTTCTTCATCAGAATCCTTTATTCTTGCCTTGTGAAAATTTAAAGAGACTGATGCAGTGTTTTATCTTGCAGAATCACATAGTTGAAACCAAGAAAGATGATGAGATTACAGATACAAATGAATGTGCTGACTTTCCAATAAACCAAAACAAAATTACTCTTATGGCTTTGATAACTATGGAGAGCGAAACCGAAAAATGTGATACGAAAATTATAGGTAAATCGTCCATTACAAATAAGATAAGTTGCATTTTCTACTGTTTTTTTTGGCTAGAAGTTCATTTATATAGAATCCCAAAAGGGAAAGTAAAATGCATTCATTCTCTATTCCATACTTGTAGGCATCTCATATATCTTCATCCAAGAGAGATTGAATAACTTTTCCTTCCAAGTAGAACAAGTACATGTTCATTGTCTCAATGTTAATGATTTACTTAGTTTTTTCCTAAATCTTCAGAATGCTGCAAGGAAAGCCTGAACTGTCTCTCGCCATTGAGCCCCAAACTCGAGGTTGACACGAGTAATGCAGAAGTTATTGATCCCAACAATCATACTGAAAAAGAAACAGAAGGCTGTGATCAAGGAACCAATCTAAAAACATTGCTTTTGAGAAGTTCCTCATTCCTCTGTCATGCAGGGGAACTTTTTGATCTCCAACTAAATGGTAGAACAATGTTGCAGGCAGCTTCTCGCTGCAATGATCCCGAAACCCCCAACACAAAGCCTTACATAGATTGTGCAATCGAACTCATCGAACGTAAACGTCGTCATCGTGATTTAGAAGTAGCCAATCCTTTATTACTAGGATACAAGAGCAATACAAGGATAGAAATATCAGTAGAAAAACTGGTCAAGGAAGTGTACGAGGACATCGACACTCTAACGAGTTACCAAAATATTTGTGGCCGTAATTTTCTTGTAGATCCTCTATATGCAGTATTAGAGAGAGATCTATGCTACAAAGATATGATGAATGCAATGTGGGATTTTGGTTGGAAGAATGGACTTTCCATAAGTGAAAGTGAGGAAGTTGTAAATGACATAGAGAAGCAGATTATAAGTGAACTGGTTGATGAGTCATTGAAATAACAGCAGAAAATTGTATCTTCTGATTTGTATATAAACAAAAGACTTCAATTACTGATCCCAAAATGTTTTCATTTTTCTTGTGCATCTTTGTGGAAAAAGCTATAACACAAAATTGAATATGTCTATCTTAATAGCTGAATGTGAAAAACATTTTTCGCTTTTTTCTTTCCTACATCTAACAATGAAATTATCCTATCCGGTAATGGATGATTGAGACAAATAGAACAGATCGGGGATGGGGAACAATTTTTTAGGTTATTGATTACATTTCCTCATCATAAGATTTCATAACTATTTATTCTTCCCATGATTATTAATAGTCATGGCTTTCGCTTCCATATACTTGGAGCACCATTAACTCGTTTCTAAATTGTGGCACCGAAATATATCAAAAGACTGAAAACACAGTTTGAGATTTCTATAAGATGTCACAAACGAATCTCGAACCTGAGATCTTAAAGAAAACATACCCTGAAATCCAGTCTCTCGACTAACTATGCTACCCTTCAAAGACTTCGAGGTATGTTTGCTTTATGTAGATAGGAGTGGAGTGGAGAAAAATGGAGAGGAGCGAAGGGGTTAATATTAGTTGGATACTTGTTTGGGAATTGAGGTTAGTAGTGGTTAGGTAATTAATTACCTATTTGGGCATTGGTGTTAATAGTAGTTGAGCGATATATTTGATATGAAATTTGATACAGCAGTTTGATAGAGGGTTGCTAATGGTAAAGAGTCATTATTTATGACAAAAAAACAAAGAGTGTTTTTTAAGAAGTAGTAATTTACCACTCATTTTCTATCAAAAACAAATATAATCATATGTAATCTTCCTTTATGCTCTACTTTCTTCTAGTACCTTCTTATAATCATTTTTTGCAGTTCAAATAAAGTTAAAAGATTTTTCTGTGAATCATTCTCTTCCGTTTGAATTTCTCCATCCGAAATGAATCCTAACTTCTTTTTTTTTTTTTTTATTTGGGCTAAGAATGAGATGGGCATTGTTTGGAATGTATAAGGTGTAAAATTTGGCAGTCTGAATCAGGAGGGCGATGGAAAATGATTGTGGATGTTTCTTAAAGCATGGTGAAGGGAATATATCAGCAAATTGGTCGTTTAGCTTCCATTTGTCATCATTTTCAGAGATACTTTATGGAAAAGAAAATTGAAAATTCAATAATGCAATTCATTGAAAGTAGAAACAAAATGTTTACATACCGAAATTGACATAGCGATGCGACGTTTTGCAGAACAGCAGGATTCCCAATTTCATATCCAACGTGCCACAGAAGGCGACCTAATTAAACCAAATTGTTTTTTTTTTTTTTCCTTTTTTTCGAAATTAGTTTATTACCATGTTTATTTTTCCCTTCCAATCACATGGGAAAGAATGAAGACACTTGTTTGGGTCACCCTTCGTAAAGAAGAGAATGACAGTTATTTTTTTCATAATCACTTTTTTTTTTTTTTTTAATCATTTTTTGTTCACTACTTAAAAAAAAAACCTCATAATTATTTTTTACTCATATTATTCTCTTTTTTTATTTTTTTTATTATCATTATTTTCATCTGAAACAATGGCTCTTTATCATAACTACAAACACAATTATTCATTCTCTCCATAATCAATTCACTTTCTCATTATCCTCATAATTCTCACTTCTCTCATAATCATTCTCATTCTCTTCGCCTCAAACCCACCCTTAAAGTTCATTATCATTTTTTTTTACAATCATTTTGAAATGAAGGAATTCGAACCTCATGATTATTGAGTATACACTAATGTCATTCGATTGCTTATAACAATTAAACTCTTAATCATCGAGTCAATATTAATGTAGTTGAATTTTGGTTATCACAAATCTTAACTACAACAATAACTTTATCAAAAGGATCGATCGCAAGTTTGTTTTATTATTTGGTACTAATCAAATTCAACGTCACTTCACAATTCGATTATGAAAATCTGTGTTTAACTAGTTGTGTCTCTAAATAAAGTTTCTGGTCTCCTCCATGAAAACTCATAAGTCCAACCTCTTTACGGAGATTTTGATATTTTAAATGATTAAACTATATTTAGATTGAAATTTAATCCAAGCAGGTGACCTCTCCAAATTCACCAGGAAGAATTTAAAGGTAAATATGCATTACGCTTTTGGGAGAGTTTGAATTCAAGAATCATTAATCTCAAAAAAAAAAAAAAAAAAAAAAAAAAATCAAGAATCATTCCCATTGTAATTATATTTTCCATAATTACATATTATTTTTATTATTATTATTAATTTTGTTTTCATATTTATTTTTTATTCTCAACGTACCCATTATTTCTATTTTTCTATAACTATTAGATTCCAACATAAATACAAATAATTAATCTTGCTTTCATTTTCGTCTAAAAATCAAGGTAAATTTTTTCTTAAATATTTTTTTGACTAAAATTTTCACTTTGAAAACCTTTCGCATTCTACCTATTTTTTTAAAAAAAATAAAATTAATGGATACATTTTCCATTTTGTCAATCTAAACATTATCAATCCTGGGTGTTGATAGACATTTTCAACGAGGCATTCGAACTCCGTTATCAGAACGTTGTCAAATAGAAAGAATAACTTCCTAGAGGGACACCGTTTCGTAAGGGGAAAAAAAACGAACCCTAAGCTCCATTAAAGGTAAGATAACAATACAGAATTCGAAAACAATAACAATAATAATCATAGTATAATATAATAATACAAGAAGAAGAGAAGGTTGAAGAAAGAAGAGAAATCCAGACATACATTAGAAAATTGAAAAGACGAATTTACCCCTGAGAAGGAAAGCATTTGTTTTTGTTCATTCTGTGATATGAAATAATAATTTAAAATTGGGAATTAAAATGAATTAGAAGCGGCTTTAAAGATGAGAAAATTGAGAGTTTCAAGAGAAAAGTAAATGAAAGAACCCTTTGAATGAGTGAAGAAGCAGCCGAAATTGGAACCCACCACACATTGCCAGCCACTCCCATAAGTCCGATCAAATTCCTAATTAATTTCAATTTATATATATATATATAGCTAGAACTAATTAAGCGTAAATTAATTAATGAATTAATGAATTAAAGAAATGAATAAAATATATGTATTTGTAGTACCTTCTTGATGTGGGAAGCAAGTGAGAGGCAATCGGAGACGTCGAAGAGATCGAGGGCTTGAGATGCAGAGGCCATGGCGTGAAGCTTCATCTTTTCCGACATGTCGGTTTCTTTCACGGTGGCTTTCCCTTCCAACATCTTCTTGATTATGATTTAGAACAATTTCTGGGTTTGGAATTTAAGCTTTATTATTATTATTATTATTATTATTATTATTATATAATACAGAATCAGAATGGAATATAATTTCAGTTTACAAACCTCGCTTTCTTTCTTTCTTTCTTTCTTTCTTTCTCACCGCTTACAAGGACTGCTTCAACCTGACTGCTGTGTTGCGTATGAAATACTTCCAACCTTTTTGTACCCTTTTTTCTTTTGAATCAATCACTTTTTTATTTTAATTTATAAACTAGTTAGAGATTTTCAATTTTATAATTTGTTTTTAGGAAATCTCCACCGCTGGTCAATTCATCTTCCCCATCTCGTCAATTTTGAACTATAATAAACAATTATTTCACAATTATAACTATTGTATAGTAAGAAAATATATGATGATGCTCATTAATATAATAACTGTATTTGCTAATTTTTTTGAAAGTCAATATAATTTATAATTATTTTCTAAATTTGGTTTCCGCTAATTTTCTTAAGTTTTCCAACAAAAAATATATATATATTAGTCTTCATATAATTTTTTAGATATTTGTTGTTAACAAAATTAACATGTATCTCTCTAAATTTTAAATATATGTTTACGTATTTTATTTACTTATGACCAAATGGTTAATGTTGCAGGGTATGGGAGGGGTGAATAAAGTTTTTAAATTATTTATGATTTTTTTTTTGATATGCTCAAGAAAACAAAATATCACATTTTTTGGAATCAATTAAAAATTATGATAACAAGAATAATTATTAAGATATAATAAAAATTATGAGAACCAAATTTTATCTACAAATCATTATTAAATTGAACATAAATACTGTCGGGTGGCACAGTTTATTAAAAACTTGAGTTCGAGAGGTGTACTCCAAAATCATATATTAAAAAAAAAAACTCCTATTTTTTTTTCCTCTCTAACTTTTTATTCAAAGAAAATATAAAATTATGAAATTAATTTTGAAAAAATATCTCATAAAATTTATAAAGTAGATTTTGGTGTCAAGTTGTTTTTGTTGTTCGGTAATAATCCAATTCAATATCATAATCACGGATTTGATAGCTATTAATCTTAGCTTACCCCATAACTAAGTCAGTTAGTTTAGTTGCATTCTTGTTACCTTAGTTGGCATTTAATAAGTGGTTTTAAAAGGAGAGTTTGAGTTTTATGGAAACTTAGTGTTAGTTTTTTTTTTTTTAAGACTAAGGGGGCAGTCGGCCACCATTGCAGCGCAACATGGCCAAGTTGTAATTTTTTTTTTTAACTTTATTTTTTTCTTATATTTATTCTAATATATTTACAAAAAAGAATTATTTAAAAATATTCATAGATATCATATCATATCAAAAACTTTTAACACTTTTTACCAATTTTATTTCTTAATAAAATGGTATCAGACTAGAATTTTCTCCCGCCGAATTTTTTTTTTTCAGCACATTTCTTCTCTTTTCCTTTTTCTTTTCAACGACTTCTCCTTCACTCTAGAGTTCAACCCTAGGTGTTACAGCACAACCCTCAACGTCTACCCAAGAACCATCGTCGACTGATTTTGCCCAAAATCCATATTGTCTTGATCATCACGATGTTTCTAATCCTGTTCTTGTATTGGATTTATTCACAGACGATTATTGCGTCACTTGGAGAAGAGCAATGTTGCCGGGCAATTAGGAACAAGATCACTTCGTTGATGGAACTTTGCCAAAACCAGATGATGGAACACTTCAGGCCTGGACACGAAGCAGTAATATGGTGGCCGCGGCTTGGATTCTCAACTCGGTATCGAAAGGGATATTTTCTAGCATTCTATTCACTGACTCCGCTTATGAAATATGAGAAGATCTTAAAAAATGTTTTCAACACAATACTAATAATCTTGAAAATTAGTATTTGACTTACACAAAAAATAACCTTAAACCTTGAGCTTCCCTAACACAATTTGGCTTGTATCTTACTTATAGACACACACTTATAGATTTTTGTTGAATTTATGTTTAGTTCTTAATATTTTATCATTCTTTATAATTGAGGAATGATGATTACTTGGAGTTTTGTCACTAAGACAATTAAAACCATTTATCATGGTCTTTTTTATAAACATTTCGTTTTTTGTTTTGGAATTTGGAAATTTAAGCCTACAACTACTATTTCAACATATAATGTTCATAATTTTGATGTCTACATCTTTTTTATTTTAAAAACATAACCAAAATTTGAAAGCTAAAAAAAAAAGCTTATAAATACTTGTTTTGATTTATAAAATTTGGTTAGGATTCATATACTTACTTAAAGAGAATATGAGGTATATTGTCTGCGTCTTGTTGTTGCATTTTCTACCCTATTATACACATTGTAAATATTTATTTTGGAGCCAATTATCACGAAGTAATACTATATTGAACAAATTATTATAATAAATGATGAAGTTATAGGTTAGTTATGCTTTGATTAGTCCTCCCATTAGTTAAGGAGTTATTATTATTCTTCTGTTTGGTGTATTGTTCAATCAGTTACCCCTTTGTATAAATAACCTTCATAATCAGTAGAAAAGTAACTTGAATTCTATTAAACACTAGTATACTTACGAGTTCGATCATGAAAATCAGTACTAACAAAAGAATAAAAAATCAGGATTTCTACAGATTCCCCACTAAGCCCAGCCGCAGACAGACGCGCTAATTTGAATTCTTTCCTTTTTTTTTTTTTCCTTTTTTTTTTTTTCAATTGTTCTTCTCTTTCGAAAAAATGAAATAAATAAATATCGTTATTCTCGTGATTAGAGAATGTTCAAGAAGTTGTTCCACTTTTAAATAACTTTAATTTGAATAATTGAACCAAGGGCGGCTCACGGTCACGGCTCAAGCCGACCTTACGTGGCGCTTATGTAATTTGCGGCTAAATGGATCAAGACATAAAAAAAGATAGAATTGACTTTTACCTATCCACAACTCCAACTTTTTTTCTTTTTTTTTTTTTTTATTGTGGGTGATTAATTATTTGTAAATTATAAATTTTTATGTTTGATGGAAGTTAGAGTTTAGTCCCTATCATTTTAAAATTTATACTTTAATCTTCGTTTAAAAAAATTTACAATTTAGATCATATGATTTAGAAAATTAGAATCTAGTATCTAAAGTTTGATAAAATCTAAAAAAATAGTATATCGTTTATAATTGTTGGTAAATAAAATAAGCAGAAGTTAGTTATTTTTGTGTTTGATGATAAAAGTGTGTGATAAATAATAAATTGAAAAAATATATAATTCATACATCACATTTACCTACTTAATTCGCCAACGATTTACAAATAACATTAACTATATTTTAGATTTTATTAAATTATAGAGACTAAATTCTATTTCTTCAAACCATATGGACTAAACTCTATATTTTTCCAAATCATAGGACTAAATTCTATATTTTTCAAAATCACAGGGTTAAAGTCTAGATTTTTCAAATCATAAAAACTAAACTATAACTATCATAAAAGCATAAGGACTAAATTTATAATTTACCGTTAATTTATATATATTTTTTTTTTGTATTAAAATTATTTATTTTGTATAAGTTTTATTTAATATTAGTTTAAAACTTATCGCAATAACTACTTTTAAACTTCTATTAAAATTTAATATTAAGATTGAACTTTTAAAAATTTAACTAAAATAGAATAAACTTAAAATTTTATGTATTAAAATATTTTTAAAGTCTACACACCAAATTGTATTTTAACCATTTATTTACTAAATAATGTTCAACTTTGATCATTTGTGTCTACTCTTATATTTACTGCTTTAAAATTTAGTACACCCCAACTTCAAAATTGTCACTCAATTAATATATAATTTAAAACTAGTCAGCATCAAAATTATCACTTAATTTGTAAATAATTTAAAGTTAATCCAATCTTGTTATCAATATATATTTTTTTTTGAATAAGATTTTTTTTAAAGTACAAATTACATGAGAGGATTAAAGATTTTATAGTGATATTATTTAAATAAAAACTAAATATTGATTTTCACGATCATATTGAACTAGATTATCAATACCTCTTATGATTAACGATTAAAAAAAAAAATTAATTAAATATTATTAAATATAAAAACTAAAACTGAACATATTTTGAAGTAAAAATGTTTCATTTTAAAACACTAGAAAACCAAATAGAAAATAACTAAAAACCTAATTTCCCCCAAAAATCAACTCATAAAATAGTCAAAAATGGTAGAATTACTTGAACGGAGGAGGGGTTTTCGAAGAGTTGTGTTCTTGAAATTGCCTTCTATTTTAATTCAACCTCTGACTTCAAAGGGTTGCTTCGCTCTCTGTCTTCGACTCTTCGGTCTTACGGGCGAAAGGTCTTCAAGCTGCGACAACGCTGTGGCTGGCTTTTCCTATTGAGCCTGCCGGTGATGGCCGACGACCAAGCGGCGATTGCAATCGCCAGCAGAGATAGACAACGAGATCTAGAGCTTCTAATTCCGGTCGCCGGCTCGCCAAATGTCGATGACTCATGCAAGCCCTCGTCCTCTTCATCTTCCTCGCAACAGACTGGCCGCGAGGTATTCTTCATTAGTTTTCACTTTATTGCGCTTGAATTTTTGCCTCCTGATCGTTAGAAGCTACTTTAGTGGTATTGCTTGCTGTTCTATTGAAATTTCTGCGCGTGGCAGTTTATTTTAGGTTCGGTTTCGCTTTTTGCTTACCAGTTCAAGCATTCATATATTTATCTGTTGCTCCGCGGAGTGGCTATTGGGGCGTCAATTGATCCTTCGCTCTAATTCTATCGTAATCTGTACGTTTGAAGTGTTACCAATTTGGAATTAGCAAGGTGCGTATGCACTGTAGGGTTTAAAATATTTGATTGATCACTAAATCAATATTTCCGAAACTGATGTTCTCAATTGGCTTTCTCTCAAAGACGGAGCTTACCTAATGAGGTAAAGACGACGGCTATCCGCTATATGCTCCAAATTAAATATCCAATCGGCTCTCTTGGTCGTTGTGACCCCTGAAATCGAAGTGAAGTAGACGTTGATCATCTTTCCATTCATTTCCTCTATTTGGGCAGTTGCGGCCTTCTCTTTTATATTTATTTTGGCGTCCTTTGGTTCTCTACATGTAGTGTATCAGATGTTATTATTTCAGAGGCCTTTTAGCCGCTCTTGTACGAGTCAGAAAAAGGCACCCTAACAATTGAAAAACTATTGCAATATGAAAGATAAAAGAATGGCAAGATACTCCAAGGTACTTGCCCTTCTTCTCTTGAGCACTCTCACTCAAGTCAAGACTACATCAAGTAAACAAATGCATATCTCCCTCCTTTCTCATCTTACTCTTTTTATTTATAAAAGATTACCATAACAACTTCCCTAACTAATTCCTATCATACCCTAATCATATTTCTTATCATATCCTAGCAATTACCACTCCTATCTCATTTTTCAAAGGTTGTGGGTTCAGTCCATGGTGGCCACCTACCTAAGAAATAATTTCTGAAGATTTTCTTATCATCCAAATGTTGTAGGTCAAATGGTATGTTGAGATGCACTCAAGCAGGCCAGACATTGATATAAAAAAAAAAAAAAATCTAGTATGTGTAGTTTACATTCTGAATTCTCGGCATGAACATGAAATAGGTATTATAGACGGAATGGTTGTGATTGTGTACCTCACTAACTTAACTATCTGATAGAAAAAGTTGCTTTTTTGTAAGCATTCTACTTGTTTTAGCTTTTCCTATCATATAAACTTGGCATTGCCAGCTATTTGTTATTCAGATAATTAGTAGTGTTTATTTCTTTATCATCAACTGTGGATTAAATTATCTGTTTTATTAAATGTGCAGACATTGTACAGAGTTTTTAGGAGCTGGGCCTCGAAAAAGTTCATGACTGGATGGTTTGTTCTTTATTCTTGTGTTTGTATTTACTTTAGTTAATGATGGTGCTAAGACAACTATATCATATATGCCACACTTGATTTAGGCAGCGTTTATTGCACATGCGTTGTAGCAATCATTACTAAAATTGCATTTTCAGGCTGCTGTTGGAAACTACACTTGAAAATTTTGCTCTCTTTTTATTGATGGAAGAGTTTTTTTTCCTCTTCCTGTTTGGCGGGGTGATAGGTTCCAATTTTCAAATTGGAAACAGTATTTAGTTGTTTCAATGTGTCATGGTTCAAGTTACTGTTGTCTGTCATTGTGCTAGGTGTACGTGTAACAATGTCTTAATTCCTTTACATGTTTCCATATGGCTGTTTTGCAGTGTCATTTTGTTTCCAATTGCAATAACTTTCTACATAACATGGTGGTTTATACACTTTGTGGATGGATTCTTTTCTCCAATCTATGCTCAACTTGGAATTCATATCTTTGGTAAGCTATCTGTCACTCGTTCCATGTGCAATTTGTTTGATATGTATTTGATGTACTACCTACACATGGTTATAGTTATTTATGTCCATCTACCTCTGTTTTCTTTTCTCGCTCAATATTGACTAGGTAATATATAATCTTGTTATTATCTGATAGATATGACCATCCTACTAAATTGTCTATTTCTTTTTTTGTCTTATCATAAGCTTATTCTTGTCTTGAATAGGTCTTGGATTTGCAACATCTGTTACGTTTATCTTCCTTGTTGGGGTGTTCATGTCATCATGGTTGGGTGCTTCTATTTTGGCTCTTGGAGAGTGGTTCATCAAGCGCATGCCATTTGTTCGCCATATTTACAATGCTTCTAAGCAGATTAGTTCTGCTATTTCACCAGGTACAGTTTTCTCAAGTATATCTAATCTATTTAACACTGTCAGGTTTATTTATGAACCATCTGTTATCTTATTATGATATGTTAGATCAAAATACCAATGCCTTCAAGGAAGTTGCCATCATTAGGCACCCTCGTATTGGTGAATATGCATTCGGGTTCATTACTTCAACTGTCACTCTCCAGGTATGTTATTTTATGCTTCAGAGTTTTGAGTAACTTTCTTTGAAGCAATTAGTCATTACTTTGAGTAATATATGCATATAGATAATATCTAATGCACACGACCATGTTCTGGTATGTGAGCGGTGAACAAAATAAAAAGGTATTGATGTTATTTGAATTATAAATTTTGGATCTTATTTTAGAAAGTGATTGCGAACATATTTAAATGTAAAATTTCTTGTAAGACATGACTGAGTTTTTTACACTTAGCTGGTTTTAGAACCTTCCACCAATAGTTCCCTTACAATGCACGCTCATGCTTATTTTGAGCATGAAAATCATTGACGTTGGTCTGTATAAAAATATGCTTTATGCATACTTTGAGAAATCAATCTCCGTGTAACAATTTTAATCTGAGGCATAAGGCCCTTGGAGGAAAAAAAACAGATGATTTAGCACTAATTTTAAAAAGTCCACTCAGGCGCGCGCCTATGCGCAAGGCACACTTCATGTGCCTCGTCTCAGGCACCGCTAAAAGGCGCGCGCTTTTCTTGAAGCCTTAAGGTGTGTCTATTGGGCTGTGTTTTTTTTTTGTTTTTTTACTCTTTCACCTACTGTTTTTGTATTTTTGTGTTTTTATATATTATTCTTAGTTAAACTTTATTTTTTCCCATAAAATGAAGGTTAGTAGTTGAATCTTAGGCAATGTTTTAAAAAGGTCAAGGTGCACTTAGGCGCAATGGCTTTCTGGAGCCTGAGACGCACCAAAAGGCACATACTTTTTTACTTAAGGCGCACTATATAAAAAAAACATAAAAAAAAAAAAGAATATATGCACAATAAAAATACTTTTCATGTAGAAAAATAAAGTTTTAACCTTGAATAATATACAAAACTAACATAAGATTCAAATATTAACCTTCATTTCACGGGAAGAAATGAAGTCTAACTAAGAAAAGTATATAAAACATACATAAACTTCACTATAAATTTTCATTTCATAGAAAGAAATGAAGTTTGATTCAAGAATGATTACTGCCAACTATTTGTGGGCAGCCTTAAGTGAGGATAAAGTTGCCAATATGAAGTTTTCAACCTGTGTGTATGGTACATTCATAAAAAGAAAAACCTGATTGGATGCTAGAGGGTAGAATGCTACCTCGGTGACTGTTTTCTTTTAAGTGTGTGGATAATTCAATTATGCTCTTATTAATGTCACATCTCTTGCGGGCATAACTTGTAATACACATATGTCACACCATTTTGTTCTCTATAAATGCAGAATTATTCTGGAGAGGAGGAGCTGTGTTGTGTATATGTTCCCACCAATCATCTTTACATTGGTGATGTTTTTCTAGTCAACTCTCAGGATGTTATTAGACCAAATTTATCAGTTCGGGAAGGAATCGGTGAGTCTTACTGTTTTATGTTATGTTCAGAATCACTGGACGGTTTCTCCTGTCCCGAATCACCCATTATCTAAAACGCTCGCTTGTTTTACTTAATTTTCTTTTTATATAATTGCTTATTTCAGAAATTGTCGTGTCTGGAGGCATGTCCATGCCGCAGATTCTATCTATACTGGATCCACATATTCGACCAATTGACAGTAGAAGGATGACTAGAAGCTGAGACCGAAGATGTAACATTGTTAGCTGCTAAACGGTATACGACCTTGGCAATGGCGTACCGATGTAGTTATATGAGTAGTAACTCTGCCTGCTGGACATCAAAACCGTTAGTCGGTAATTCGCAACTTTAAATAATAATTTAGTCATGGTAGTTTAGTTTAATGTCTTGTCTTTAGTTGATCTTCATTCGGTAATTGGCAACTTAAAATAAAATTTTGGTCATGATAGTTAATTTAACGTCATATCATTTGTTATGAGCTTCATTTCGTTCTAGTTTATGGGGGAAAATGAACGAAAATGGTTGGATGGGCTGTGAGAATATACTAAGTTGTTAATCCAGGATAGAATTGCGTGTGCATTAGAATTTCGATTTGGTCTAATTCAATTGATAGTGTATACTTTCTTCTTGATGAGCCACATTTTTCCATTGCTTCAGATGTATTTATGCTTGTACTTATTTTGCAACAACAGATATGAATGGTTGAATGTTTTATGAGACAATTAGATGGTAAGAGAAAAATTTGCATACTTTGTTCATCTATATTATACTCACGTGGCATCATTAGTTTTCACACAATTGTTTTTTTTTATCATGAACATATATTAAAAATAAAAGAAAATTTGTGTGTTTCAAATTGTACTGCATTTTAGCAACACTCAACTAGGGGAATCGATCGATCTATTAAGTCGGTCAAAACGGTCGGTTTGGTCGGTTAAGTCGGTCAAAACGACTGGTTTGATCGGTTAAGTCAGTTAATTCATTTTACATTTCTTCTTTTTTTAATTAAAAAACATATTCATTCTACCATTTTTTATTAAAATTTTGAGAATTAATTATAAAAAAAATATTAAATACTTTTTAGAAATAATTTAAAATTAAGTTAATTTTACTATACTTTACTAATAAATATAATTATATATATATATATATATTATTAATATTATTTAAAGGAAAATTTTATGAACTGACCAACTGAATATGCTAATATGGTAGATTGAATATAGTTGTGTATTCTTGAGTAAGAGTTTTAAATTGCACGTGTTGTTGGGCTAAAAAATATATAATAAATAGTACTTACACAAGGGATCAAATCGACCAAAATTAGTTGGACCCATGTCAACAAATAAAAATTTACTCCGCCTGCTAATTTAATGATATGTTTGGATTTATTATTATTATTTTAATTATTAAACTAGTTAAATAATAACAGACAATATGATATATTTGTAAAATAAAACAAAGTTCAAACCATATGGATTAAGTGATGTTTTAGTTTGATACATTAGACTACTATTATTTTAATTTACTTCTATGTGTGAGCTTAACCCATAATATTATGTGATAATAACAATGAGATAAATTATCACTTTGATTTATGAATCTTGTCATATGTTTCATAACATATTTGGTTTATGAACATTTAAAAATATAATTTAAGTTTTTGAACTTTTGCATGAAATTTACAATTTTTTGTTTTTGGTTTTTTAATAGTCTTTTCTATAAACTTTTAAAATATTGTTCACATCTTTTATTTGATTTTATTAAAATTATTAAGGTTATCGAATCAATTTTAATTAATACTGACTTCAAATTTATTATTTAGATAAATTTTATTTATTTATTTAAGTATAAAAACAAAACAAATTTCAAATACTATAATTAAATTTTTGAACGTGAGGATCGTTTTGAAAAAAAAATGGATTTATTAATAAAGATTGAAATCAAATTACCTATCAACGCTATCACAAACTGATAAATGTATAAATACACAAATATATTTTTTTATAAAAAATAAAATTTATTTAATCTAAATACTAGTTTTTAAAAAATTAAAATTTATTAAAAATCGAAGCCAGAGACAGAATGCTCAAACAACACAAAAGCAAGTACATTAGGAGAAAGTCTCTCCCTCTCACCAAGATCCACCTGACCACAAGCCACAAAAAGATCAAGCACGCACACCGAAAAATAGCTAGGCACCAGTAAAGGTTTAGCCAGCAAGTCAGTGATACTGTTACAAACACGCTTACAAAAGGAAAACTTAATCCTTTAGAGGAATAAGATCAAAAACATCATGAACAATGTTGTTGAGGTCAGAAGAATCTTGGGAACTCCCATTGAGAATGTTAATAAGATTGCAATAGTAGGATTCCACTAAAATGACTAGAAGAGAACCAAGGGTAGCTTCCAAAATATGTTTCAAGCTCTCATTTAACGCAAAACTCTCCATCATAATAGTAGAGGAGAACCTTAATATTCTTGCGGGCACCAGCAGGGGAGGCCACAATCCTCACGAACTATCCACCCAATGCCACCAGTCACATAATGAGCATCTCACGACCCATCAACATTCAGCTTCCACCTTCTAACCGAGGGAGCTTTCCACACATTCGGGGAGCCATTCACCTCACTCACCAGACATCTATCATCTGAATCATAAACAAGTTTACTAGAATATGAATTAATCGCATCATAAATCAACATAAGCAGCTTCCTGTTAGAAACATCATATCCACAATTTGAAAGATTATGATACGAGATTCGAGATATAATTTTTTTCCAAAAACAAACACCCGAATCCGCACACCTAAAAAAAGAAGCAAATACTGGTTTTTTTAACTGGTAGAATATGCATATTCTAATCGATTATTTTTTAAGTGTTCCATTGGTATCCTTTGGAAAAAAAGAAAAATGGTCCAATGATCTTGTTTGCGGACATGTATAGTAGAAATACGTTAAAACAATATAAAGTAGAAATACGGTTGAACCCACTATTACGACCTGACCCGACCCATTAGTCCGGGTCAGTCCAATTGAATCGCACTGTCGGTTCATTTTCATCCAACGGTTAATCAAATATTTCGGGTGGCGTATATCGTTAAAATGGATCTTCATGTAGGTTAGCACAACTCACTCAAATTAAGAAAAACCCTAGCCGCGACGCTCCTTCCCCATTTTCTCTATAAATTGACCTAATCTACTTCCTCCTCACAATTGTCTTCCAGGTCTGTTCTCTTCGCTTCAATTCTAGGGTTTTTTCATCAATCTGGTTTTTCAACATTTTTATTGCTGTTCATGAAATTGAAGGGGACAGTGACGATTGTCATGATTAAGGTCTCGTTCGTCGTAATGGCTAATGGCCTTGACGACCAT
>JBBMEG010000009.1:9861298-9881664 GCA_037832605.1 Cyclanthera cordifolia | reverse complement strand
TTAGAAATGCTTTTATCTTTGAAAGCTATATGACAAGATGCAATAAGGGACATATCAACTAGCTTGCATTAATCATACAATCACTTGGTAGGAAGGAAGCTTCAAGAAGTCATACCCCCCTATAGTACATTTTGGGCCATAATTGATATGACACCCTTGCATATGAAAATGGTGAGGGGTCAACAATGGCGTGGCTGACCCTCGGGGGGTCAGCAAAGGACGTGGGCGGCACTCGGTGAGTGAGCAAAGGACGTGGCCGACCCTCAGGGGGCAAGGCCTCCATTTGGCCGACCCCCAAAGGGTCGGCGTTGGCTTGTTTGTTTTTTGGGTGGGTCCCAACCTCTTCCGAGTCTTTCGGGATATTTTTGGCTTATAACAAATCATGAAGGAGAAATCGTGAGTGAAAAAACTCTAGGAGTGGCAAATTAATTACATCCGGTGAGTTTGGTTTATTTTGTTTCTTACATAAAGATAGTATAACTAATGTTATATTATAATAATGCTAAGATGAATTGATTGCAACTCAACCACAAGTTGACGGTGGCCAGTGGATATTTTGTCAAGAGCTTTAGGTAAGATTGACCGAAACGAGAACCTACGAGGTGTTGGAAAAAGTATCACCAAAAGACAATACTTCCACAAGCCTTACAAGTGTTCTAAAACGAATGAAGAAGAGATAGAACGAGAAAAAAATGTCAATCTACGTCAGACGTTTAAGAATTTAGAAGCTAAGTTGGCTATGTATAAGAAATGTAATACTTAATCGGGGAAAGAAGTCGTGGCAGTAGCACAGGTTAATGCTAGTACCAAACTAGATGTCCAAACGAAGGTGACAAGAGCTACTCAATTAAAAGGAAAGAATAAGATGCAACACGTTCAAGTAAGCATGACCCAATAGTCAATTAGTATAAGTATTTTGAATTGTATTGACTTTTTTTTTTCAACGTGTGCGAATAATTTTCATACAGGATGGCACATGGTGTAAACTTGCGATCGGCACAACGTAAAAACATTGTAGCAAATGGAACAATTTTTTATTGGGATCTTGGGGGAGAAAATGTTAAGGTGTCTATAGACCTAGTCATTGATGGAGATAGTGAAGTGACAACACCTTCCAAGATATATGGCAATACCCTCTAAAATGAACTAGGATCACATATAATGTGACCACGACGTCTAGTAATTATTGATAATTCAAGGTAATATTTTGTTATTATATTTAAAGTGTAAATATGAAAGTTGGGTTAGTAATATAATATTCAACTGACGCTTCGTAGAAGCCCAAGAAAATTGAAGACTAATGTGACTGGATGCTTATCTAAGATGATATTGAGTTCACTAGTTGAACTACAATGTCTATTGTGAAAAGTCGATCACATACGTAGAGCAATTGAACTATATGTTCCAGTTGATGTTTTTGGAAATCAACATAAATGTATCATTTTGAAAGATGATGTGCGTACTTTTTCCAACATGGAAGCATTTGCTAATCCATGCCTTGATGCATATATAATGTAAGTGTTATGAATATATCTTAATTTGATATTGGTGCAATCCTTAATCATTTTTCCTTATTTACATGTAAGTTCTTAAAAAAGCATCTCCACGTCCTAAGCTCAATACATATGTATCAATTTACGAATTTGTAGCATATCTTTAAATTCTTCTATTGATTCACGTGTTATGAATCTGAGTAACCGTTTGCGGGTAATAGATCCGAAGCAAAAACTACTATTTATGTATAACTTTGGTTATCATTGGTCATTGATTATATTGTATATGCCAAAGGGGTGGGCATTTTTTATGGACCCATTACGAAATCACATGCATCCTGATATAACTACCTTAATGAAAATGTATGTGAATTATATTTTCTATATAACAGACATTCTTTATCGTCCTCGCCACATTAGCTTTTTGGGTTTGTAGAGCTTTTAGAGATGTTACAAATCAGAAGCTTACTTGGAAGTCGATCGGGTACATATACTTTTCTAATTATCTTACAATTTTATCATGTTTATTTCTAGAAACCTTATGAAATTTGTTTTGTTTTTTTTTCGTGTTCATAGTGTCGTAAACAGTCCAATGATGTAGAGTGTGGATATTATGTTATGCGTTTCATGCGACATAATATTCAATATAGAAACCCCATTTCTTGATGCTATGAGTAGTCTAAACCCTTAAATTTCTTAATAAGTGCTTTGTGTGAATGCTATGGCGAGTACTTTGTTCAACTTTGTAGAGGAAGAATGCTTGAGCAAACTATAAACAAGATGAACTCGATGAGGTCCATGCTGAATGGGCAAAATTTGTGGGTTTATACATATTATTTTTTCCATGATATTTTTTTGTGGAGCACCATAGTTTTATTATGCCTTTTGTGGTTGTATGTGAATGGTCTTAAAATGTATTCATTTTGGTTATATGTGAATGGTGTTCAATGTATTCATTTTGGCTGTCATGTTATAAGATGAACGGGTTTTTGGAAATGGGGAGGTAGGGAAAGAACTAGTACGGTGGGACAAAGTATATGTATGGAACTCGCATACGGTATGTGTACTATTTGTGTTTTGGGTTTAGGAAGACTAATCAATGAAAAAGTTGCAATAACTTAATCTTTTTTCTTTATAGTTCATGAAAGATAGAATAAAGACTACATATTTGGAGAGGCAAGGATGAAGACGATGCTAGGGGAGATGGATGATTGGTAAAAGGTCGTTATAGATAGCAAATAGCCTTATGGGTTTTAAAGAAATTATTAACCTACTGAAATTGAATGATATTTTCTAGGAATACCCGGCTAAATAGCGTAAACTATTTATTGCAGGTGAGTCATTTAGAAGAATCATTGAAAGAAAATATTGGTGCATTGGTTAATGTTCTTTTGCTTGTAGCTTCAAAATATGGTGGATATGTAAATTCCTTAAAAGAAGCCTTGTAACTTGTGAATGTTGATCACATAAGAGGCTTAGTTAATGTCAAAACATTGTCTCTCATTTGTAATATTCTGTAAAGTTCTTGAAAGAATACTTGAAACTTGTGAATGTAATCTTAGTTAATGTCATAGCGTTCTCTCTCATTTGAAAGCTTTTTTTTTTCTCCTTTGGGGCATCAAAATGTTTTGTATGTGTCTTAGGCATGAAGCTTACTAAAATTGATGAAACGCCGACAAGAAAGTCTATTGCTTTCCAAGAGGTATGCTTACTGTTTCTTATCTTTCTTTGCTTATCTTAGCGATAAAATATTGCACCGTTGAAGGCTTTCATTGAAGAAGTTGAATTAACTCGACTAAGAAAGTGAAGCCTTCAACCAAAATGCGTATCAAACATTTTGGTGAGAGCTTCACGTCCTTCCGAGCAATATTAACCTAGTATGCCTTCTAAGATGCAAATGACTGAATTCAAAAACTTCAATGAATCTGATGCGAAGGTGAGAATCATCTGTCTTTCTTGTGTAAAATTCAAACACCCTTATTGTTTAATGCTCACTTTTAGAGAATCATCTGTCTTTCTTGTGTAAAAGCAAGCTATTTAGTTCTATGAAAAAATGATTCTAATTTATATCTAGATATGTGATCATTCTGCTTTCAATTGATATAAAGACTGCATAGGTTTTTTTAAATTCACCTATAAATTCTGTTGTTGCAATTTTGCTACATCTATGTAATTTTCATTTTTCTCCACATTTTTATCACATTTACCAACAAAAGTTCTCCGCTTACTCCAATTCAAATTTTAGAATGATTTTGTAACGTTGTGGTGCTAATGATTTACTTCTTGTACTGCCTCATTGAAAGATAAATTAATAAGCAACAAGAAATGGCCTTGGGTTTCAAATTCAATAGAAATTGAAGACATCTTTTATGATCTTACTTGGCACTTATCTGCATGATATAATTTCTGCCAATGATATCAGGGAATTGTGTTTCGGTGCATATTTGATGTTGGATCATATTACTTATGCCTTCAAATATGGTAGTTTGATACAACTGCTGCACATCAATCCTTGTTGATATTCTGACTTTTGGATATTATATGTTGTATATTCGCCTACATCTCATTTATTGCATTTAATTTCCTATTTGGTTTAGAAATTGTTTATATCTCATACCCATATATTTAACTGCCATGCTAAGAACCTTCTTCTTTTCTTTTTCTTTTTTTCTCTTTGATGGTTGCTAAGAACCCTTCTTGTCATGCATATAGAGCTCAAGATACAAAAAGAGCTTTGGATGGTCCCAAAAATGACCTACCAAATAACAACAAAATTAAGGCTTGTATAACAGACACAGGTTCAATATCATCCTTAAACAATGATGACATGAAAGTTTCACACCAAGATATTGAATTTGTAAACATAGATTCTTTCTAGTTATAATAACCATTCTTATCTTTATTTATTTTTAGCCTTCCTGGTTCTATTGTGATTTCTTATCTCTTTATTGTTGAATGAATCAGGATGCTACACTAGGTTCAAAATTTATTGCGCGGTGCCTACAATTATATATGAAGAGACATGAGGTGGTTAACACCCTATTGGACCGTGCAAGGATAGATTTTGGATTTATATCATTAGATATGTATAAAAGCTTTGATTAAGTTCTATGTTCTGATAATTGTGTTTATTCGAATAAGAACGTTAGTAAACGCCTACTATCACTTCACAATCACTTAGATAGGTGGTTGGGATAAGTTTGTTACGCATATGTTTTGTTTATTGATGTTTTGGACTTTCATCATTTAGTTTGGCCAAAGTTGGAAGAAGAGAATGTTGATTTTTTCAGAGCCGACTACATAAGGTTAAAATTAAAAAGATAAATCCTTATTTTCAATCATTTACTTGAACATTAGTACCGTCTCAATACCTCCTAAAGTTCCTTTAGCTCATGTGTTAAATGAGATTCATCCTATGCCTGGTAAGCCCTTATATTGGTTTAATGTATTGACTCTTGGATATTAAAATGTTATATATACAGACACCAACAAAAGAGCGAGTACGAGGTTCGTCGAGTGTTAAATGTGTATTTACATTCGTTAGCACCTTAGAGCTAAGGTTAGAAGGTGAAAGTGCAATTAATTTAGGTGTATTCATAGGGGATAGAAGTTTATTTGATTCATATTGTATTCCCTTTTATTGTAGAGTACTATTTTTTTTTTCCTTTGGATGGGCTGGGTTATCGTTTCCAGTATAATTGCCTACGAAGTTTAATTCTTAAATATTGTTTTAAACATAATGTTTAAAGGTTGTCACAAATTAGATTGACATGCTTAGTGGGATTGAAAAAAAAAAGTGAAGCATTTTAAGTTTTGTTATAAAATTAATTGTCAGATATACCTTTTATGACAAATTAGATCTATCATGAAATGATAATAAATTGTCATGATATACTTTCTACTACAATTTCAAACTATTGGAAAATAATAATAAATTTTCATGATATACTTTCAATGATAATTTTTTGAACTATCATAAATGAAAATAAATAGTCATGATATATTTTCTATGAAAATTTTGAACTATCATGAAATGAAAATTAATAGTCATGATATATCTTCTATGATAATTTAAAACTATAAAAAAATGAAAATAAATTGTCATGATATATCTTCGATGACAATTTTATAGTATCAGAATGAAAGCAAGTTGTCATGATATATCTTTTATGACAATTTTGAACTTTTATGAAATAAAAATAAATTATCATGATAAACCTAATATGACAAATATGAACTATTATGAAATATATTTTATAACCGTTTTAAACAGTCATGAAATGAAAATAATCGTCATGATATATCGTTTATGACAATTTTAAACTTTCATTAAATATAATCCATGACAATCACAATTGTCATGAAATGTAAACAATGATAGTTTTACAATTTTGATTAATTTGGAAAAATAACCCAACTTTATGGCAATTTAAAACCATCAAGAAAATTCTATAATTAATGAAAATTATAAATTGTCATAAATTGATTGCATAAACCCTACTTCTCATTAATTCATGAAAATTCTTAAATGACATGAAAATCTTGTTATGACTGTTTTAAATAGTCATGAATTACATTTTATGACATTTTGTTTAAATGTCATAAAAGACATACCATGATAGGCGATAATATGACACTTTTTTTAAACCTATAATTTTCATAATAAGTGATCTATGACAATTAATAATTGTCATGGAATGCAAAATTTGTTGTAGTGAGAAATGGTTGTACTCCATTGACAAAGTTGGGTTAAAATATTGATTTTATTTTATTTCTTTTTCTCTATTTTTAATAAATTAATAGGATATTTTGGAAGTGAGATTCCCTAATATCTTTTTAAAGTTGTATTATTTTATGGAGTGGATTACTTTTGGGTTTCTTTCTACTTTAGATTTTTTTTTTTTCTAAAAGAAAATAATATATCATTCATATTCTTAACGAGATCATATTCCTTACAACTCTCTACGAACCTTTTAACCATTGCTAGTATGGGATATTCCACCTCATATTTTGCTTAATAATTGTTGAAATACATTTGTTTTCACCAAATTAAATCCCATAAAAGAGTTGCATAACAAACTTATCTAATCCCTAGTTAATTATTTAACTAGTCTTTTAATTGACTAGATTAAAATGTATTTAATTAATTTTAAACAAATTTTAATTCAATTACATATTAACATTTTACTGTATGTATCCAATTAATTATAACAATATCTACTTAAAAAAAAAATTACATTAATTGCACTTTCATCATACCTATCAAAAGAAACTCATAAACTAATATATGTGAACAATGACATAAAAAAAATATTCAAACATAGCCTTATTTTTTTTATTTTTTTTGTAAAAGTAATCAAGATAGGAATTGACACATGCAAAGATATACCAAGTGTAAACATGAAAAACAAGTACTACTTATTTCCATCTAAGCTTAATTTTTAAAATTGACCTTGATGCACAAGCAATTAGAGGTACGCATAGATTCAAGGATGGTTGATCTGGAGCTGAGAAGAATATAGGCTTGTTGAGTCGGTTTTTGTTCTTGTATTGTATTAATTCCGCTTATTTGAATGTTAGAGACATGTGGGTGTTTTACTATGTTCGTTGTTCTATGTTTTAAACTGGGTACCTGTTTTATTAAACATTATGAACTTATTACTTTTTTTTAATGAATGCACTATTCACCATGTCTCTAGATTAAAGATCGATTTACTCATGCATTTAGGGTAGAGGCCTAGATGAGACCCTAGTCTGCTTCGGGCCTTTTACAAATCTCCTATTGTCTTCCGAGCTATGACTTATTTATTATGATGAGTGCTTAAGGAGAAGTCTTTAGTGAAGGAAGCTAGGAAAATTTCGTCAAAAGTTTGACTATGGAAGAGAAAGAGAGATCTCAACTTTCAGAGTATGTGTTCTCCATTTGAGATGGGTTACTATGTAACTTTGTGGGATGATTATAGAGATCTCAAAGGTCTTCTATTTATAATGGAGAATTAACTATTCAAATTAGGAAAAAAAAAACTCATATCTTTTGATATATAATATTAAAAGATATTGTAAGTTAATCATTTAAATATTTATCCAATAATTATTTTCTTTCTTCTTTTCTTTTATGTAGATTTCAAATAAGTTATCCTTGGAGAGGGACGAAATTTCCTTCCCTGGTAAGGAGAGTAGATTTTTGAAAGCAATCAATATATCTAGTATATTGTTTTATTTATTTTAATTGATATTTATCCAATAAATGTCAATTTCATAATGTATCCCAATAATAAATAAATAAATGTCTAATTAATATATCCAATATATTAATTCTCTCCTTAATAATAAACCAATAATTATTAACATGATTACTATGTCCAGCATATTAACTAATTTTCTCTCATTAAATAATTACCCAATAATTTGGATAATTATTTATGCAACTAATACGTCCAACATACTAATTAATTTTATCTTACTAAATATGATTGATAGACTGAAGGTTAAAATGATAGGAATGAGACTGATAGGCTGAAGAGGCCAAATGATTATTGAAGGCCAAACTGATATAAATGAAACTAATAAATGTGTGGGTTTTTCGGTCTTTCTACCTAGTCTAGTCCACTTTTGTATTATATGTGTAAATACTATTAAGATGTGTTATTCATGGTATTTATTTAATTTTTTTATTATACATGTCAAATTAAAAAAAAAAAGTATATAAGTTATAAAATATTGTATTTGCTATGAAAGAAAATTTGAGTTTAATTTTATAGTTTTAAAAAATTAAAATTTGTCAAAATTAATACTTAACTCATCTGATTTTATAAAATCCAAACAATTATCTATATCATTCGAAATAATTTGTAAATTAAATATGTGAAAAATAATTATTCATGACTGATGAAAATGTGAGATAAGTAATTGTTTGAACAAAAATAATTATATAATGTATTAGTTACCTCCATGTACTTAATTGATTAATAATTCACAAGCAACATGAATTGTTTTTTATGTTTGATCAAATTATATAAGTTGAATTATATACTTTTTCTTTTCGATCATAAGAATCATTTCTAAGTTTTTTTCTTGCACTTTGGATAATAGACTCAATGCATCTACTCATATATGTTGTGATAAATTATATTCATAAGTTGTGAGAAAAATTATACTTCTATCATTTAACCTGATAAAAAGAAAATCAAGGTACTCAGGAAATATGCTATTGAATAAAATCATGCTATTAAAAAGGATCTTGTATGTGCCAAGTTTTAAATACAAGTTATTGTCAATATCAACACTAACTGAGGATGAAATGTTCAATGTTAATGTAACAACCCGATTCATAACCGTAAGGTTATGGCTTGGGGTTTCCAATGCATGAAAATTTTAAACAAAATTTCGGCAGAGTTTCCCCTAAAATATGAGAAACTCATACTTGCAAAACCTGTAAAACAGAACTTGAACATTTTGAAATGCATTTAAAAACGACCCTGTAAGTTTCAAACCAAAACATATATCCTATCCAGGCAGTCAACAGCTTAAACATAAATACAAATCACGAGATCTCGGTTCCATAACTAAAACATTTTAAAACGAAGTTGTTACAACAGTTCGTGCAGGAAGAGATGCATAAAGACCATAAACAACTACATTAAAACTAAACGCAACGAACACATCCATTTTTTGTCTATCCTCAGTTGTCGGTCATCCATCTTGGTGCGTACCTGCAACTATGGTTTTGAATCCACACCCAACATAAAACGAAGAGGTGAGTCTATGACAACTTAGTAAGAAACCCCGCAAGGGGTGCACGGAGCATATAGGAACACATCAAACATAAATCATAAACCTACGAATAACATGTACAAACGAATGGGAAAGCTTCCCGACTCTCGGGTGTCTGTGCCACGCGTTCCAAAACTCGTGGCAATACTCGAGGAGTCTCACCAGTCGATGTCGTGAAACTCCAAAGTCATAACTCGACCGCGATCGGCTACCCAACACGTCTAAAAGACCCTATGGTCAGACCCGATGGTCACACGTCGCTCTAGGGATGGTTGCAATCCATCCTTCCACAAACACAATCTCTTACATCTGACTACCTCTGTCCGTTAGAGGACGTTGTCGCGTTCGGCCACCCCGATGGGTCGTTCCCTGACGTGCCACGTAGCAGCAGACCCTAGGTCTACTGCAACCACCCAATGGCGGAGCAGAGACATGCGAGGCCGTCTGGCGGACATGCTCACACTATCAAGGAAAGAGACTCAACGCTCACTTCAACACATAATGCATGCAACGACCCTATAATCTATTGCACATGTACATAACAGGAGAAAGACCTATCATAAGCAATCTACCAAATTATTCGCTTAGGCCTCAGTACATAAGAACATATCATCACGATAACATGCTGCACACAATACATAATCATATCGTAATATCCTGCAAGTACACATATTAAACCAGACATCGCATATACATCAGATATTAAAACATATTTAGCATACAAGTATAAAGAATCAAAACTACCATCCTTTATACATGTACATAAATCAACAAGAAACCCTGAAGGCATCTAACCAGCCAAACAGGAGCAACATACAGTTTGAAATACACGAAGCATGATAAAGCAACATATAATTCCACATACGAACGTGCACTACAAACAAGCATATGCTTCTAGGTAAATACAAACAAATAACACCCGGTTAGGGTCAATTACACTCGTTTACTAGAACTGAGCGGATGAGGCTCGATCCCCAAAGAGAGCACTCGAGTAAGCCTCTGAACCTTCAATGAAACAAACAACACATACGGTAAGCAAACAAGAACACGAATAACCTCAAGGACTTAAGGAATTCATCGATTAAGAAGGTACTACAATTTTCAACTCAACTTACACCCGCTAGCCTTGGGTTCAAGCCGTCAATCCTGAACTCGATCCTTCTTAACACTCAAACTGGACTCGAGCTTAAGCTTGCCAAACCTCACCTACCACTAAACCTCCAATCCAACTCAAACCAAACTCAATACAATTAGACACAACTCACAAAAATAAACAAATAAAACCAGCCACAACACTTGATCGAACATCAAGTCTGAAACGTGCAATTTCGGCCAAGCAGACCCTATCGAGCAACAAGCCCACAACACAAACGAAGCACCCAAAATTTCTTCCAACTGAAATCATGAGAAAGAACAACCTAGACATCTCACAACTAAGAACTGGGATTACCATACTGAGAACACATATCCCCCGACCAGCCTCTATGATCCCTTTCAATTCAAGATCCCGAAGAATAACCTCACCCTTAACTAACCAAGCCGAAAACAGTACATTGATAACAACCCATACCTGAGCTCCACGACGTGAGAAGAACGGGAGAGAATGAAGTCACTAGGGAGAGAGAGCGTCGGAGATCGCGAGGGAGAGAGAGCGTCGGAGAGATCAGCGAGACGGAGGGAGATCGGCGATAGAGAGAGGGACAGTCACGAGAGAGAGCCGTAGAGGAGAGAGAAAATCGAGGGGGAGGGGGTTTGAAGGAGAAAAGGGAAAACTAGGGCTCAAGTTTTGCTTATTTGCAAAAATGACCCCCCCCCCCCCCCCCTCCAAACTTCTATTTCTTAAATAGCTAACCTTAACTTCCTAATAAATTGCTACTGGGTGAGTTGGTTGAACAATCCCTTGTTACCCCAATTTTTTAAGTTAGTTCATACTCAATACAATAAGAATATCAAAGGTTTTAGGTATGATAATGCACTTGAACTAAAATTCATTGATATTTCAATGAAAAGAGCGTCGAACACCAATATTCATGTGTATGTAGGCTTGAACAAAACTACATAATGTAACATCAACACATTTTAAATGTAGCAAGGGCAGTCTATTTTGAGTAAAGAATTCCACTAGATTATTAGAATGAGTGTGTCTTAACTGCAATTCATTTGATAAATAGAACACCAGTAAAAGGCTTAGGTTAGAAAACTTCTTATGAATTGCTTAAGTGAAAGACGCCTAGTTATGAGAATTTAAAAGTCTTTGGATGTTTGGCTATGCTTCAACAATCCGAGCTTTTAGTAACAAGGTCACACCAAGAGTAGAGCTAGTGTTTTTGTAGGATACCCACAAGAAATGAAAGGTTATAAGTTGTTAAATTTAAAGGACAATAGTATATTTGTCTCACAAGATGTAGTTTTTCATGAAAGGATTTTTCCCTTCCATAATATTAATCCTTCTCATAACCTGTAACCGAACTATGTGTTAAAACTTGTGACACATTGTTAGAAAAAGAACAAAGAAATATTATCAATATCAATGCTAGTTTGAATATTGATGATGGATGCTAGAAAGTCACGAAAATGAAAAGAAAAGGATTACATTAGTACTAGTAGACACATAACAAAAGGTTAGAGAAAAATATAATTATCGATGACACTACAGACAAGGAAAATTTTCAGCAAAGTATCAATCAAGTTACAAAAAATGAGTTGGATAGTTATTCCCAAGCTGCTGCACTGAAAAGAGAGAGTGCAAATGAAGTCAGTTATTACCAAGCTGGTGCGTACAGGAGAGAGAGTGCAGATGAAGTCAGTGAACAAACGAACATTACACACTTAGATCAGCATGACATTTCAAAGAACCATCAGATGTTAAGCTGCTAGGATTCAGAACAAGGACAGAAAGAATTATTAAAAAACCCACCTATTTGCAAGAATATCATTATAGCTTAATTATGGGAATGCCAAGGTCGAAAATTTACTCGAGATATCCATTGGAATATACAATATCTTATGATGCTTTGTAGCTAGGTTTTAAAGAGTTGTGTATACATATCACCATACATAATGAGCCAAATAATTTTGCTGAATCTTTATAATCAAGGGAGTGGAATAGAGCTTATGAAACCGAAGTTAAGAGCCATGGATTTAAACCACACATGGGATGTGACAACTTTACCAAAAATAAAGAAGGTAGTAAGGTGTAGATGGATTTACAAAATAAAATATCTTGCAGATGACACCATCGATCGATACAAGCCAGATTGGAAGCAAACGATACACACATACAGAGGGACTAGATTACACTCACCCTTTTGCCCCAATCGAAAAATTTTATCGCTCCTGTGGTGTATGTAGATAACATTATTAAAACAAGGGTTGATCCAAAAGAAATAGAAGCATTGGAATGAATTTTAAACAAAGAGTTTTATCTTAAGGATCTTGGAGATTTGAAATACTTTATGAGATTGGAATTGGCAAGATCAAAGGAAGGGCTAATAGTTTCACAAAGGAACTATGCACTTTAAATAATAGAGGACTAATAGGGGAAAAATCGAAGAATATGCCTATGAATCATAGACTAAAACTACAAAATTCTATGGACGAGGAATTAAAGGATGCAACTATCTACAAAAGCTTGGTGGTGAAGCTGATTTATCTAACTATAACCAAGTGAGATATAACTTACACGGTGAAAAAACTAAGTCAGTTTGTTTCACGTCCGTGCAAGAGTCACCAAACAGCAGTACAACATCTCATTAGATATCTTAAATTTGCACCAGAATAAGGAGTGTTCTTGAAACCAGTCAAAGATTTCATTTTAAAGGCTTCGTACATTCAAATTGGGGATCATGCGCTGACATAAGAAGATCGTATTCTGGATTCTATATATTCCTAAGAGACTTCTTAATATCATGGAAATCGAAAAAATAAAGTGTGGTTGATTGATCCTCTATAGAAGTAGAATATACGACATTAACACAATCAACTTGTGAATTCCTTTGGTTATCTTACTTAATGAATTCAATAACCAGGCATCAATGCACCTTGTTAGCAATCCAATCTTTCATAAAAGGACCAAATTACACATTGAATTAGACTTCGATTTTGTGCGAGAGCAAGTGAAGAAGAGTACGCTAAAACTGCTATCAATTCGAGTAACACAACAAATATTGGACATGTTTACCGAGGCTTTGCTAGCTCTAATCCTATACTCATTATATCTAGCCAACTTGAAGTGGGTGTATTAAAATATTAAATCAGTTGTATTGATTTTTTTTTATATAAGAAATTGAATAGTTGTATTAACCTTTTTAGTCAGGGGGTTAGTTTGTTTTACTTTTAGTTAATTCACCCGTTTTTAGTTCTATATAAATAGATTGAATAAAGCAATTTTTTCTCTACAATATTTACCATAATGATGATTTGGCTTATAAATATAATTAAGATACATTTATACATTAAAATTTTGGAGGCCAAGAGATCCGCCTATGGTCAATAGGGTTGGAAATTAGTAGATTCACACAAATGGAGAAAGTAAATGCATTGAGTTATGCATTGTGGTTTTGAGTCTTAATTTTTCTGAAAATGCATTGAGTTTTTATAAACATTTTCAAAATACCGGTTTGTACTAGGCCTCATTTGAAATTTGACATCAGTGAACTCATGCTTGATTTTAACAAATTTGTAAGTTAGAAAATCGAATTCATAACCTATCATATGCACAAGCTGATGAATTGAATTATTGTTCTTATTAGATTGTTATTGAATTTTCTATCTTCTCAAATGTAACCAAATTTCAAATTTGTAATTTGAATACCCAATTACAAAAACAATGTAAGAAAATAAATTCATATATGGTTAGAAAACAAATTACTAAATGCAAATTCATTTAATTAGATTGTACATGATATATGATCTCATAATCAAAAAGTTATTAATTCAAATCACAAACCCTCAAATGTTTTAAATTAGAATAAATAAATACACAAAAAAAAAAAAAGATGCATATAACAAATAAATGTATACAAAAACAACGAAGGCATATAACAAATAAAACGCGTACTCTAAAGTTTTCACTAATTTCCGTACAAAGAGCATATTGGGCCGAAATCTATTTACTTTCATCTTTGGCCCACAATCAATTGATAAGTCCAGAGCAATGAAACAAAGCCCAAAGCCCAAAGCCCAAACAATCCAATTGACATTATTAAGCAGCTAGGGTTTCGCCGTCTACGTTTCTATCATTCCATTCAGGTCTCAGAGCTGTCGTTTCTCACTCAGCGCCTTCGCCTTTCTTCGAGCTCCAAGCTTTGCATTCAGCCATGGCGGAAAAGGCAGTTACCATCAGGACCAGGAAGTTCATGACAAACAGGCTTCTCTCCAGGAAGCAATTCGTGAGTATCTCAGATCGCACTCCTTCGCTTTTGTTTTCCTCATTCTTTTTCTGTTAGGCTTCGATTATGAGTGGTATTGCGGCGTTTGATTGGAACTGGACTTCTTTTTTATTATGTTTTTGAGTTTTGAGTTCGATTGTGTTAGATTGTGTATTCTGGTGTAGTGCTAGAGTCGGTTGGTTGCATTTGCTTGAAGCCGAAACCCTAATTCTTCAATGAATCATAGGTTTATGGTTTCTCTGTGATCTGGGGTCTAGGTTTAAGGTTGCTTTTGTATCGATGATGAATGGTTGCTCAAGGGCGGGCGATTTATGGTGAAAGGCTGGGAGCTTTTATTTGTTTTTCATTTTTACCCGTCCTAATCGTATTAAATGTTTACTTTTCTGCACTGTAATGAGGTTTTAAGACGGGTTTAAGTCGTTTATAACTTTTCTTACCCTTTTTTTATTGCAGGTCATTGATGTTCTTCACCCAGGAAGACCCAACGTCTCTAAGGTAATGCCTTTTGTTAGCTTTTATTTGTTTATATTATGCAATCTTACCTCTTACGAAATGTTTCCTAGATGCTGCACATTTGCATAATTCTAATGAATACCACGTTAATTCATAGTAAAATTTTAAAGTGTGTTCTACTACCAAAAATGTATCTTGATTATATCTGTTTGAATAGCAAACTTCGTTTTTTTGTATTGGGTCAGTTTTCATTGAACTGGTACGATCTGCCTTTTCAGCCATTCCAGCTGCTGAATTGTGTTAGTGTTTTTGGCACATGTGCTCATGATGCTCTATGTTTCTATATCTTGGTTTTTAGGCTGAGCTGAAGGAGAAGTTAGCTGCACTCTATGAAGTCAAAGACTCAAATGCCATCTTTGTTTTCAAGTTCAAAACTCACTTTGGTGGAGGAAAATCTACTGGGTTTGGCTTGATTTATGATTCTGTTGAGAATGCGAAGAAGTTCGAGCCAAAATACAGGCTAATCAGGGTAATCTAGACCATCTTCTTTTGAACAAATTGGGGATAGTAATGCGTTTTGCTTTCACTAATGAATGAAAATACTCAAACTTGATTTTTTCTCATGCCAGAACGGACTTGACACTAAGGTTGAAAAATCAAGGAAGCAAATGAAAGAAAGGAAGAACAGGACCAAGAAAATCCGTGGAGTCAAGAAGGTAAGTTAATATTAATTTGATGAGATCCTTTAGAATAAATTGATCTTCACATGAATCATTACCATTTATTACACTTATTTGATATTTTTTTGCAGACTAAGGCTTCAGATGCTGCCAAGGCTGGAAAGAAGAAATGAGAATGCTGGTATTTTGTTGCCTATCACCAAGGATCATCTGCAGTATCGTTCCTTCTTTTTAATAGTCTCTTTTAGTTTTTTTTTGCTACTTAATTAAATTATGTTAATCAATGATAATGATCTGGTTGTTGGTGACTAGTTAATTGAAAACTTGGTTCTTTGAAGAGGACAAAATTTTGGCGTTACGGGACATATATTTCCTTTTTCTCTAATGCATTGTCGTTGTTAGATTATGAAAAATGATTGGGTGTGATCTTCCAAGTTAATCACGTAGATGTTGCGATATTTCTACACAGTTTGCATAAATTTTTTTTTTCATGGTTGCGTCTGTGTGTGTGTTCAAGTTTTAGGAAATATAAATTTTACGAGAAATTTAGGGTTAAACATAGGTGTGATGATTTTGAGATATTAGAAAGGGGACATTATTTTGTAAATATAGGGTTTTGAAGGTGTGTTCCTGGTCTTGAATTTATAGACACTTTTAGAGTCTCTATTCTATCCATGTCTCCTAGTGATTTGTCTAGGGATGATGTGTGTGGTTATCTTGAATATATATAGGAGCAAAGCTATGATTTCTCGGCTTTGAAGAAAAAAAAAAAGTTCTGGCTGCTTAGAAATTAATTTTCTACCGATTTTTTTGACATCTAAATGTTGTAGGGTATGACGGTTTGAACAGTCATAAATAATGAGGAATTATTTTGAGTGATTTTTAAGAAAGAAATTGTTTTAATAATCTATTTGGATGAATTTTTAAGAAAGTTCATTTTTAATGTCTCTAAATAGACACTTCATTGAGTATAATCCAATCTTGTGGGATTATTTTGTAATAAGGATTAATCACCAAATGGGTTTGATTGTTGATTTTGACCAAATTAAATTCAGATATAAAAAAATAATATTTGAGAAAGTATTCAAGCGTTGGAAACATTTTAAGCTAGTACACTTATTATTGATGAAATTGATGGGAGGTCTGGTGGAAGCATATTCATTGGCTGGCATGTAGGGGGAGGAACCCTTCAATATTATAAACAATTTCTGTTCCTTCAATAACTTCGCATGCGACAGTTAGACTGAAGAGAAACGAGAGCGAGAAAGAAAATAGGCAAGTGTGTGTATATGATTGTTCTTCCACGTTGTCTCACTACTTATTAAATTTAGGCATGACAATTCCATTCTAACACTAAAATGTGAGTGTTGTAAGTCTTTCAAGTATACACCCAATAAGAATTTCTTATTATTTTTGTTCTATCAATTCCATTCTTCCTTCGAACCGGTGACCTTCTCTCCTTGGGCCTACTTTTATTTTGATTCTACAGCAAATATAGATTTATATTTAAACTCTTTTTCCTTTTTGCTAAATTTTTAATAATACTTCTGAATTATGAAAATTGTGTCAAATATATTTTGAACCTTTGATATTTTTCAAAAAAAAAAAAAAAGCATTATCTTTATACAAATTTTTAAAAATATCTTTATTAAGTATAAATAGAACCGTTTTAGTTTTATTTAAAATACTCTAGAATTTTATAAAACTTCCAAAAGTACCTTTGGCCTTGACAAACATTGAAAAAAAAAAAATCACTGCTACACTTTGTTCAAGTTTGGAATCAGTTCTTAAGAGAACAACTTTACGTCTTTCTCAATAAAGAGAATGTGTGAATTTCTTTTCATGACGTTGTGTTCCCAGTCACTCATTACGACAATCTCCAATGTTGGATGTTTATTGACTAGAGTTGTTTGGCTGGTCTCACTCTTGCACATAAAATGACGTTTTCATAAAGTGGGAGTTCATAATCCACTAAAGATTAAGATCACATCGACATACGATCATCTAGTTGAGGTAATTGATATAAGTCTATAATGTAATTATTAAACTAATCACAATACTTTTGGGCTCGTCTTATGCAAAAACGTGTTTCTGCATAGACACTCCTACTAACATGTCTCCACATGAACAACCAATATCAGGTCGTCTACAACCATTGCAAAGCGGGTTGCACCAATAGTGTCACCAAATAATTTTCCATATGTACACCCAAATAACCATGGACATATTGTCATTAATCCAATTTAATGTGATAAGACTGAATGACATTTGCATATTACATGCGCAATTAATGAAAAATAATAACTATTATTAATAACTGAAATATGTACATTATGTAAATGTTATTGAGACGTAAAAATTCGTTGTACTTTTATTATTAGAAGTAATGCCTTTATATAAAGTTTACATCTAAATCCTAATACTAATCCTAATTCTAATCATAATCATAATCTTAATCCTTATCATTATCCTTATCCTAATCCTAATCCATATACTAACTCTAACACTCCCCCTCAAGCTGGAGCAAATATGTCAATCATACCCAGCTTGTTAGAGAGGTAGCTTATTCACGCTCCATTCAATTGAGAAGATCACCTAATTGCTCTTCAGTATTCACATATCCTATCAAGATCAAATTTGTCGTATTTTCTCTCGAACAAAATGACAATTTACATCAATATGCTTGGTTTTTTCATGAACTACTGGATTTGAGGCAATATGTATAGCTACCTGATTATCACATCATAACTTTGCAGTCACAACAGTCTTTACTCCAATTTTGTCTAAGAGTTGGATCAACCACACAACTTCGCACGTTGCTTGAGCTATGACTCTATATTCAGACTCAACACTAGACTGAGACACCATGTTCTATTTTTACTCTTCCATAAAACTAGATTGCCTCCTACAAAGACACAATATCCTGAAGTCGACATCCTATCTTCCTTAGATCCTACCCAGTCGGCATCTGAAAAATACTTGATATTCATATGTCCACTATTCTCATACAACACTCATTTACCTCGTGCAGATTTTAAATAACCTATAATTTGTTCTACAACTGTCCAATGAATCCACAGAAGGAGCCGACATTAACTGACTGTCCACCCTGACAGGATACGATATATATGGTCTTGTAAGAGTTAAGTAATTTAATTTTTCGACCATCCTTCTATATCGCTCAAGATCTGAAAAAGTTTTCCCTTCTTTAACTAGTTGCAAATTTGGAACCATTGGTGTAATACATGGTTTCACATCTAACTTTCCTGTTTCGATCAATAAATCTAGAACATATTTTCGTTGAGACAAGAAGACCCCTGTCTTATTCCTCATAACTTCAATACCTAAGAAATATTTTAGAGTTCCAAGATCGTTAGTACAAAACTGTCCATGAAAAAATGATGTCAACGAGGCCACACCTGGAACATCATTCACAGTGATAACTATATCATCAAAATATTCTACTAGCAAGAGAATCCCCAGTTCAGACTGTCTAAAAAAATACTCTATGAACAGACAAGCTTTTCTCATCCCAAACTTACTTAACGCTTGACTAAACTTGCCAAACCACGCGCCGAGGGCTCTGTTTTAGACCATACAACGATTTTTGAAGTTTACACATCTGGGTATTTTCCCCTGAGCAACAAACCCAGGTGGTTGCTGCATATAAACTTCCTCCTTAAGGTCACCATGTAGAAATGCATTCTTGATATCCAATTGATATAACTGCAAAGAGTTCGAGGTTGCCATTGAAATAAACAATCGAATAGACGTCATCTTAGCAACCGGAGAAAAGGTATCACTATAATCAACACCATAAGTCTGAGCATAAACCTTAGCATCCAAGTGTGCTTTCAAACGAGCCACAGGTTCATCTGAGTTGACCTTGACAACAAAAACCCACTTATACCCAATAGTTTGTTTGTCTACTAGGCGATCTACTAACTCCCAAGTGCCATGATCATCCTGTGCATTCACCTTCTCAACCATTGCCTGACGCCACCTAAAATGTCTAATAATAACTATTATGAATAACCGAAATATGTACATTAAATGTCTAATATTAAATGCTTGTCCTTAATTACAAACTATTAGATCTTTAGGGCATAATCCCTAACACATGACTCTTATCCATTCTTCTTTGACAATATCCATCATTGCCTTTTAAAAGACATAGAAGCTTCAACATTTATCCTGGATAATGTTGTGTGTCTCCAAGACACACATGTAGGAAGTCATATTACTCCTAATCCTCCCACTACGTCAAGGCTGACGTCTTTCCTGACTAGGTGGGATTTGACTATAAAATTCTAATGATTCATCAAACTATGGCTAGCTGATGCGTTTATAGTATCCAATGCTGGTGAGATGTCAACAATCCTTGTTAGCCCTCTTGCAACAAGACTTGTTATAGGATCAGTAGCATCATTGGAAGACAAAACTTTCAACACTACTGTTGTAACAACCCCAGACTTTCCTAGTTTTAATTTTGATTTTTCTAAGGCTTGAAAAGTTTCAAGGTCCTTTGTGTCTTAGTTTTTGTTATTTGAGATAAATTATTTAAAATTTTGGGTGTT
>JBBMEG010000009.1:9836387-9855196 GCA_037832605.1 Cyclanthera cordifolia | reverse complement strand
GTTATAAATATTGAATCTCTTAAATTAGTATTAATAAATACGTTGAATCAATAGATTTCAAAGAACGTCAAGATCGAGTTTAATCATTAATATCGATTGACTTCGATTAATGTGATGACATTAGTTATAATAATTGTCCTCCATTGAGTTTAATTAGTGTCATTGATTATAAATATTTCAAATATGATCTATGTGCTTATGAGTTATGTTTAGGGAAGAAACACCATGATTGACAAGAGGAAGAAATTTTTTGATATCACAATCCTATTTTCCCTATCATAATTTATTTCAAAATTGCAATACTTATCAAAATTTAAAAAGTATAATTGATCAACTCATGTGCAATTATTACAAACTCCCTGGTTTAGAGCTTGTTTGTACAAATTTTTTTAATTATTTTATTCCATAAATTTGTATTTAATCTTTAAAATAAAAATATTAAATAAATAAATGTTTTTGAAATATTATAAATGAAGTCAAACCATGGAAGAAGAGACACGTGGGTTGAAATATTAAATGAAAATAAGCTTCTATTCTCGAATCTCTCACATCGATAAGTGAGATAAATTTTGTAGTCAGCCCTTTCATTAACTTCAAAACCTTAAAATTTGTGGTCAAGATTCTATCCTTCAAAATTTGCGTAACACTTCAATTATAATATATGGTCAAGATTCTATACAAATAAGGAGGTGTTTGTTTATAGGTTTTAATTAAATTTGAATGGTTAGATTTTATCAAATACTTGTTTGAGATATTTAAATGCTTAAATAAGTGTTTCATAAATCCACAAAATAAGTCAATACGTTCTTAATAAGTGCTTCATAAACCAACAAAATAAATGCTTCAACTTTTTTTATTACAGTCACTCTATGAAAATCACCCTACAAACAAGCAATTATCTCGAAACCAACAATAAAACCACCACACAACCAAACGACCTATACAAATATTTTTCTAAAACCATGAAACAAACAAGTATTTAATTTTAAACATTCAACTGAAACTATCAAACGAACGAGCTATTTAAAAACAAACATTTCTAAATACTCCTAATAACTCATCATACCTAAAGACTCAAAATAAACGCTCCATAATTCTCAAACAAACACCCCCTAAGTGTTTTTCTTTCTTTCTTTTTTTTAATGTTATTGATTAAAACGAGTATGTTTCTCTAGAGAAACAAATTTGTCAAACGAGTATTTGTCAAACCTCGAAGCAATTCATAAAGATAGGAGGCCTAGTGCAGTCATCACCGATTAGTTTTTATTTTGATGTCCAATATCTATTTAAAGGGATGACAACTGGTCTTCGGAAATATCCATATTGATATGATATTATTTAATTTGAGTATAAACTCTTAATTTAGTTAGTTTTTTTTTTTTTTTTTCACTCTCTAACCAAAAAAAATGTCTCTTATTTAATCAATATAAGACACTTTATTAATGTTTTAAAAAAAGATATTCTCAGAATATATGAGTTTTTACCATACATCCTTAAGGAAGTCATTCAAACTCAAATATCAAACTTATGGTATAGATTAAAATTAAATGAAAATCTGCTTCTTTTTTTATTCAAATAAGCAAAATTTCGACATATACACATACGTTAAAATATCATTTTAGTCATGAACTACATGCTTCTTTTCTTATTTTAGTTTTTAGATTTTCAAAAGTTTAAATTTAGTCCCTGAAATATCAATTAATCTTAAAATGGTCCCTGTTGTTAGTGTATATACTTGACCAACTGTTAAAATATTCAAGTAAAAATAATATTCATGTTCTATTTTCTCAACCTATCTCTTTCTCTCTCCTCCATTTTCTGTACCCATTTTCCTCATCACCTAAATCCTCAATCTCTCCCATTCAATTTGTCGAATAGGGTTACAACACAAAATGTAAAGAATGCTAGTAACCGAAAGCCAAAAACCCTAGATTTGCCCGATCGACACCGCAGTCTACAATGTTGCGATGGTGCCTCTTTGGAGGCTGAATACCCATTTGAATTTAATGGGCTCTGATACCAACTTAGAAATGTGGATATCCATCTCAAAATTAATTGGCAATAAGAGAAGTAACCCACCTCATGTTATATATTGTTGGAGGACTCTTCACCTTATCAATGTGGGATATTATGAGATCATCAACACTCATATCATTTCGGAATGGTCACAGCCAAAGTGGCAAACGTTGTAATGGGAGAGAAATAGCGAAAGAGAGAGAAAAAATGGAGGAGAGAGAACGAGATTGATCGAGAAAATAAAACATAAATATTAATTTTATTTGATTTTAACGGCCAGTCAACGGTACACTAACAGCACCGACCATTTTAAAGAATAATTGATAGGGACTAAATTTAAATTTTTGAAAGTTTGAAAACTGAAAAAAAAAAAAAACATAGTTCAAGGACTAAAATGATATTTTAACCCATATATGTTTTTTTTTTAACTCATGGAAGTCATTTATTCCGGACGGTGATTGGCTTTAAAGCCAAAGAAAAAGAAACCAATCTTATAAAATATTCATTACTTTTTTTCACCTAACAATTATAAATGCCTTTATTAATCTGTCTCTAAATTGTAACTTGTAAAGAGATTGTTGTGTTTGGTTTTTTGGTTTTTGTGTACATTGAAGATGAAAAGTAAAAGTAAAAGATTCTCGGGGTGTTTCGACTATCGTTAATAAAAAGAGAGAATAAAAAGACGTATTTTGGCTATAGATAATCATTTATCCAATAATTACGTTTTCACAAAATCACATTTTTATTATCCTAACTACTTTTTATTCTTCGAGTAACAACTTTTTATAATCATATAACTATTTTTCATTCGCATCGTACCTATTATTTTATTTTTCTCATTATATATCTGCATTTTAATACATTTTATTTTCGTCAATACGAAACAACTATTTTAATTATTGAGGCTAAATTATAATTTTCTAAGTAACCAAAAGACCATAAGAACTTAAATCCCGTATTTTTTGTTTGGTTAATTGACCGGTTGAAGCTATCCATCGGGCCAAGCAGAGTTTGAACCTAATTACATCGGCCACAACCTAATACCAGGTCCCAAGGCCAAAACAAAAGATATATATTTCTTATATATTTTAAGAGTTTTCTATTTTTGCATTTTCAACCGTCTCGAACCCAAGACATTTGAAAAATCATGCCCAAAACGCCTCACATCTCAACCACTATGTCGTCCTTGGGATAATATGTAATGTAAAACAAAAAATCTTAATTTGAAAGCGATTGTAAAGTCATTGAAAATTTATCATCTCTAGGGTTTGATATGAAAATTCAAACATTTAAGAAGCTAAATTATTTAAATAATTCAAATTATAAATCAATCTTATCAAATAAAATAATAATAAGTTATCATTCAAATTTTAAGAAGTGAATAAATCTCTACCTGAACTTGATTTAAATTTTCAATCTCGTCCCACGACTATTTAATCTTATTTCGTTTTTTTTTAACCAAGAGATGATTAAATTTATGATTTTTGAATTTTTGGAGTTTAGTGAAACCTAATGGTAACTACGATCTTTCAAATTATATTTGTTTATTGTCAAAGAAAAAAAGAATAATCATTTTGGAGTTAGATTAAAAAAAAAATATTTTTACTTGTCAATAATATATTTATTCAAACAAAATGATAACATTTTTCATTCAAAACATAATGGTGAAAATATTTTTTAATAATTTTTAAAATTAATGACATTTTTGAAACCAAACTTTAACAATTTTCATCTAAATTTAACTCAGGAAAATTTTTGAAACATTCGATAAAATTTAAAGATATTTTTGAAACTTTTTAAAATTCAATTATTATTTTTTAATTCAGAACACAAAAATCTGAAATTATATGAATATCTTTAATAATTTAACCTTTAATTAACCTAAAAAGATTCTAGATAGGTGCAAGCAAATCCGAATATTTATTGATAAAAAAAAAAAAAAAAAGTTAAAAGGTGTTTCATTATTATTCTGAGAGAGAAATTGTTGTCGCAAGTAATTATGTATACCTAATCACTATGTAAACTTAGTTGGAAAGTTGCTTAAAATTGCAAATAATAATAATAATAATAAATAAAAACATAGCTGCAAAATTTGTCCTAAAATTGCAAAAAAAAAAAAAAAAACAAAAAAAAACAATATTATTTGTTTAATGCATTTATTTATTTATTTCCAAACTTATATTACTACCATCATTTTTATTTGAGAGGGAGCTTCAGAGGAAATTACAAATGTTCACTAATTCTCTTTAATTTCCTCTAAAATATATTCTCCGTCCCTCAAGGGCCAACTCAATTATTGAAGTACAAAATGTTTGAGGCGTCTGTCCTGACGTGTCTCAAATTCGAAATTGTTGAAAAATCTTTGAAATAAAAAATATTTGAAGTATTTTGAGTCCGTACCTTAGGACATCGTCAGACCATCTGAATGTAATGAAGCCCTTTTAAAACCAACGTAGCTAGGCAAGTTTAGTAGGTCTAGTATCTTTGATTGGGTCGAGGGCACTAATTGGCTAGTTATCCAAAATATACACTCTCATATATTTACATCTTAATACATTTTAGTGGTATAAGACACTTGAATATAATGGAACTCATTTAAAACCGACACAAACAATGTCCGGTGAGAGTAGTACACCCATGTTGGGTCAGGGACTCCAATAATTTGGAGGTTAACATTCTCCTATATCTACATCCTAATGCATTTTAGTTTTATGAATGTGTTTTGAATTAGAAGTGTTCAAACAAAATGGGACATAAAAAGAACACATAACAAAAATACACTCTTTATAATGTGGCCAACAAATGAAAGACAAGAGCATAAAACAAAGCAAATGTAACATTGATATATATATATATATAAGAAATGCATAATTTAAAGGGTTTTGTTTTGGTTGGGTGTTGAAATGATTTGATCAAGTGGTGGAATCCAATTGAAGGATGGTGGTGAGATTGATAGGGTACATGTATTGGGTTGTGCCTGAAAACATTTGTTTGACAATAATCTCATTTGCCTTTTGAGAAGGATGAAAGGAATCCCAAAATGCATATGCATCTCTATTGCTACATAAATTTGATGCCACATTGCAAAGCCCTAATCCATTGAATGCCCCTTGTCCACAACATGCCACTTTTGAGCTTTCAAACCCTACAATCAAAATATTAATTAACTCCCTTCTCATTTCAATCACATATTTCATAAAATAAAAAAAAAAGGAATTTAATGTAGTTTTAAAAAACAAAATAACTACATATATATCCAACACTATAGCATTCCAAATTATATCATCAATTATAAGGAAAAATTAATGATTTCAATTAGCTAAACAATATAGTATTTTTTATAATGATAGCAATTTAGTCAATATTTAATATTTGAGAGAGCCATGTACCATATATTTGAGGATTGAAGATGAAATCATCATGCATTTGGTTAGTATTAACAGCCACAAACACATCCGAACCAATTTGGCTGTTGAGTCCTTTGATCATCTCAAGAAGTTGTGGGTTATACAACACCACTGCCCGCTGCAACTCGGTCGAGCATTGCCCGCCATTGCTTCCTCTTATCGCCAATTCTGCAGGTGCGCACCCAATTGGCCCCGTTCCCGTCACCAAAATTCGTCGCCCCCCAAGCTCATATATCCTCTGCATTATTATAATTACCGCACTCGCATAGTTTAAATAACTTCATAATTTCATTATTTACTAATATGAAACGAGATTATAAAGATTATTAACCAAGAGGAGTTTTTGATACTCGTCGATGAGGAGCTTGACATAATCAGGAAGAGGGTAGTTCCTCGATCGTGCGGAAAAGGGAACGAGATAGTAATTGTTCACGAAATCGTTGCCACCTACGGTAACGAGAACCAAAGCTCTATTGACAAGTTGGGTCGTTTTCTCGGCTCCAATTAGACTTGACACTCTTTTTTGGTATTCTTCAAAATATTTTAGTTGTCTAAACATTCTTATTATATTGACCTGCACCATAAAAAAATAATTATATTTTGGTTTTATATATTTACATAATATTATTACATAATTTTAACTTTGAATTTGGTAAAAGAAAATGAATATCCATCCTGTCAAAACCTTGGCAAAAAGATATTAGTCAATATCATCGTCAAAAATAGATTTTTTAATGAATAAAATTCAGATTGCATATAGTCGCTAAACAATAAATGCAAGTACATATTTACACAACATTTTCAAACCCTAATATAAATGTTGTTGAAATAATTAATTAAAAAAAAAAAAAAACTTAGAGACCTTAATAATTAGGAAGTTTAATGTTCATAGTAAATTCTCACCTCCATATTTTAAATAGAATCTAATTTTTATTAAAAAAAATCATATATAATAAAATATTTCAACTTTTATTATCTTTAATCAATTTACTTTAATGGAAATTATTAGATTGAGATTTATTAATTTCACCTCATCGATTATATGACTATTCAAGTTTTGTTTCATTTTTGTTATGTTTGAACTTTAATTTTCCACCATTTGGTCATTCTTTAAACTTTTTTAAAAAAAATTTCTAATGACCATGGTCCCCCAATAATTATGTATAAACAATTAAAGACAATACATTCAAATCACAAGAAGAAAACATCAACAACAATAGTGTATGTCTAATGATCAGATGTCATAAGTTCGAGTCTCCTATGTACTCTCAATTGTCGTAAAATTCAAGAAAAAAAATAAAAATAAAATAAAAATAAAATCAGAGGCATACAAATTGAATTCCAGTGTCGTTTAGAATGCCAACGCCAGCCGAAGCAAAGTTTGCACCATTGAGCAATTTGTTACCAATGAGCTCTGGACTCAAATACGGAAGTAACAACTCTGAACCAAGTTGCTGACCTGTAAATCTCAAGTTAATAATACGTTTACAAGATCTAATTAAAAATAAATAAATAAATAAGAGAGAGAATTTAAAATGAACCCAACAGATAAAGTCAGGGATATTAAGGCCATTGGAGAAGCGACCAGTTGGGCGATGCGTCGGGAAATCAATGCCATACGGGTACTCGTCTGCTCGGGCAATTGTAGCAAGGTAGTTGTTGTTACCATTGTCAACCAAAGAGTCTCCGAACACGAAAAATGCCCGACCCGCCTCCACTTGGGCACTAAAAGCTCCCAATGCCAATACGACACCGAAAGCAACCCACAAATGTGCAGCCATTGGAACCGAAATCGACTCGAATGAGAAAGTTTGAAACTAAAGGATTTGGATGTGAAAGATGGAGGGAAGTTGAAAGATATTATATAGAAAAAGAAGAGGGATGGAACTGTTTGATTTGTGAGAATGCAAGAGGAGTGTGTAATTTATTTATTTATTTATTTACATTTAAATGCCAACTCAGAAAGGTAATAGTGTGTGTGAGTAAGCTGAAAAATTGGGTGTGATATGCCTAAAGATGGTAACTTTGAATAGTTTCAAAAGGTTGTGGCTTTATTTAATAGCTAGAATTTATTGATGGGGGTACATTGGGGTTTTCATCCCAACCAAATGAAATAAATATATCAAATATTTAAAACCAGAATACTCGGTAAGGAGAGGTTTGTTTGTAATATATTGTAGAATGATTATTACGAGTGATTAGAAAATGATTAGTTATTTTGAGTGATTAGAAAAAAAGAAATGGTAGTAATAGCTCGTTTGGATAAGACTCTTAAAATGTAATTATAAAAACTCGTTTATAGTAGCTCCATAAACAAATAGTCCAAATGTTTTACAAGGGGTGTTCATCACCAAAAATCGATTTATCAATTAAAAAAAAAAAATTTAAATAAAATAAAATTTTGATAATAAGTTAATTTTCATTTAATTTTTTTCTTATCACAAAACATAAGTCATATTTCTAATTGATATTTATGGTGTTGACAAACTTTTCATAACAATATTGAGTCGCTTCGGGTTTTTTTCGAGAGGTTCTAGGCCTTGCCCGATATCTTAAATTTTGTCTATAACGATTTTCATTATTTTATTTTCCTCATTATCATTACATTCATCCAAACACAATTAATCATTATTCTCATAATCATTCTCTTCGTCCCAAACACAAATAATCATTTTCTTTCTCATTCCCCCTCTAAATCTTATTATTCTCATAATCATTTTCATTCATCTTTTCCAAACACATCATTAACTTCCTCTCCTCTCCCCATCCAAATCACCTCTGTGGGATGTTTGGGTCACCATTAATAGGGAGAGTGGGAAGGGGGAATGGTTCATAGTGTTCAACTATCAAAAATCATTTCCCAAAATCACATTTTTATTTTCTTTCTAACTATTTTTTATTTTTATCATGACAACTTTGTATTCTTTTAAAAAATATTTTTCACTTATATCATATCTTTTATTTTATTTTTCTTATTATCACTCTTCACCCAAGCACAATTAATCATTATTTTCGTAATCATTCTCTCTAACCACAAACACAATCATTCAATCTCTTTCTAGTTATTTTCCTAATTATCATTCCTCCAATAATCATATTCATTTTGTTTGCCTCAAGAACACCCTAAGCATCATCACAGTAAAACACAGTAAATTCAAACTCAAGAAAATTGCATATCTATTCAGAGCCAAACAAAGTCTTCCAAAAACATGAGTAATTTCATTCAGCATGTTCAAGGGGATTTGGTCCAATTGTTTACCTATACACCAAATTCAACATCTTCTATCACAATCACAAGGCAGAGATTTGCAGAATTACATCCGATTTCGATCTCAAATGCTCCATTTCAAAATTATATGTACCAATTTCATCATCTTCCCCAAACCCTACAGAATCACTGGCACAATCCATTTACATTACAGTTCTCTCCTCCGCCATTTCAGTACCTCAAATTCCTCCTCCAATGGCTCCTTCAATCCTTCCAAAGACGACTACTTCGCCGCAATCCACCATATCTCCCACATTGTCCGCCGCGACCACTACATGGAGCGCACTCTTAACAAGCTTCGAATCTCATACCTCAATTCCGAGCTTGTTTTCAGAGTTCTTCGCGCTTGCTCCAACTCTGGTACTGAATCCTTCCGTTTCTTCAACTGGGCTTGCTCTTATAATCCATCTTACCAACCCACCACGCTCGAATTCGAAGAACTCGTCAAAACCTTAGCTCGGACCAAGAAGTATGTGACGATGTGGAAAGTTCTTCACCAGATGAAGACGCAGAATCTCAAGATTTCGCCCGAAGCGATATCGTTCATCATCGAAGAGTATGGTAAGCAGGGCCTTGTTGATAATGCTGTTACGGTATTCAATCAATGTTCTAAATCTGTTGATTGTCCACAAACGATTGAGATCTATAACGCTTTACTTTTTGCACTTTGTGAGGTTAAGATGTTTCATGGTGCTTATGCGTTGATTAGGAGAATGATTAAAAAACAGGTAACCCCTGATAAAAAGACCTATGGAATTCTTGTAAATGGGTGGTGCTCTGCGGGAAAGATGAAGGAAGCTCAGGAGTTCTTGGAGGAAATGAGCCAAAAGGGATTCAATCCTCCTTTGCGAGGTCGTGATCTTTTGGTTGAGGGATTGTTGAATGCAGGGTATTTAGAATCTGCCAAGAACATGGTTAGGAAAATGACTAAAGAAGGATCTGTGCCTGATATAGGTACTTTTAATTCTATGATTGGTGTTATATGTAACTCGGGAGAGGTTGATTTTTGCATCAATATCTTTCATGAGGTGTGCAAGTTAGGGCTTTGCCCTGATATAAATACTTACAAGATTTTGATACCAGCAACTTCAAAAGTAGGTAGGATCGATGAAGCATTTAGGCTTTTGCATTGTTGTATTCAGGATGGGCATAAACCATTTCCAAGTCTGTATGGACCATTAATTAAGGGAATGTGTAAAAGGGGTCAATTTGATGATGCATTTTGCTTCTTCAGTGATATGAAAGTTAAGGGGCATCCGCCAAATCGGCCGGTGTACACAATGTTGATAACAATGTGTGGACGTGGTGGGAGATTTGTTGATGCTGCTAATTACTTGATGGAAATGGCTGAATTTGGTTTACCACCAATCTCAAGGTGCTTTGATATGGTTGTTGATGGATTGAAGAACTGTGGAAAACATGATTTAGCTAAGAAGATTGAGCATCTTGAAGTTTCTATTCGAGGCACTTGATCTTGTTGTAAAATGATAAACAAACACTTCTTTTGCTTGAGTGACACCGTTTTAACAAATGTGGATTGTCTACAATTGTGGCTGAGTGAGTCTACTGCTATCCAGGTACCATATATAACATTTAATATCTTATTGAAAAGATAATGTAATCGGTTCGCTTCATGATTGGCTTGGTCATATAAACCTATATGGTGTTTTACGAAGCCCAATAAAATCCCAAAAAAGTACAAAAAAGCACAAAAAAGCCCAAGGTGCAGTGTGTGGATTATGCTTCAGTAAGGCACAGTGCACAAAAGCCCGTGCCTCGCGCACCTTTTCGTGAGGCCTTCGAGTGCAAAAAGCTCGCGCTTAATGTGCTTTATTTTATTTAACAATTATAATCAAAATGACTTCATTTTGATTATTTAAAAAAAAAAAACGAACAATTGGAATCTTCCCTCGCAAGCTTCTTATCGTAAAAGCTTCGAAGCCCAAAGTAAGCCTTTGTTTTTTGACTCCTGTCACTTTTAGTGTTTTGTTTCCCTATAACCTTTGGTTTCGGGGGTGTTGCCCCCTGAGCCTCCATCTTAGGTCACAGACTAGGTCATTCGAAATGCAAGATAATTTATTTAAAGTATCGAAATATTTTGAATCACTTATGTATGTTTTATTTATTATTCTGGATTAAAGCTTCATTTCTTTCTATGAAATGAAGGTTAATAGTTGAATTTTATGTATGCTTTATATATTCTCCTTAGTTAAGGGATAAAATGAAGGTTAATAGTTGAATCTTATGTTTGTTTTATATATTATTCTTGGTTAAAACTTCATTTCTTTCCATGAAAGTGTTTTGATTGTGCATATATATACATATAGTATTTTTTTTTTATATAGTGTGCTTTAAGTAAAAAAAGGTGCATTGCGCCTCAAGCTCCAGAGGGCCATGCTTGTTAGTGTGCCTAGGGTCTTTTAAGCACTGGGCCCATTGATACATGAATGTCGTAGCGAGGGTGTAAATTGAGTGTTACAGTGAGGATAATTTTTGTTTGGGCACATGTGGAGGTGGTTATGCTTGTAGAGAGAGAGAGTGTGGATATAAATAAGTGGATAGAGGGGAGGAAAGGTTAGGCTTCTTTTGGCGAGGTTAAGAGATTTTTTTTTGATGATCAGAAATTGTAGCTTTGCTCCCAATATTCCCAGGGACACCTGTGCTCGTCTCAAAGTCCGAACCTGGTAGACAACTGGAGATTTTACAATTAACCTTAGTTCACTCGTGGGCCTTGTACCTGAGACTTCGAAGAGAGCATACCTTGGAGTCCCCAAGCCTCAAGAAACAACCCAGTGTTTTAAAAAGCCCATTCAGGCGCATGCCTCACCTTGGAAAGGCGAGGCTCGGTTAATAAGGCGTGCGCCTTTTGGCGCCTTTCTTAAAGTCCTAAGGTGCTCTTGTGAGCTTTTGTGTTTTTATTTGTTTTTTTACTCTTAAACCTATATTTTTTGTGTTTTGTCTCCCAATAAGCTTTGGTTGTGCATATATTTTGAAACACATGATAAGTTTTTTAAGGTATTGAAATATTTTGAATCACTTATGCATATTTTATTTATTATTCTTAATTTAAACTTTATTTCTTTCCATGAAAATGAAAGTTAATAGTTGAATTTTATGTATTTTTATATAATTCTTAATTAAAACTTCATTTCTTTCCATGAAATGAAAGTTAATAGTTGAATTTTATGTATTTTATATATTATTTTTGGTTAAAAACTTCATTTCATTCCATGAAAGTGTTTTGATTGTGCATATATTCACTTATATTTATTTTTATGTTTTTTTATTCAATGCGCCTTAAGTACAAAAGACCACATCTTGTGGTGCGTCTTGCACCTCAAGTTCCAGTGGGCCATTGTACCTTAGTGCACCTTGAGCTTTTTAAAACTTTGGTTGTCCCTTAGGGACGAGGTTTGAGATCTAGAGGGAGAAATCACCGGGTGATCTCAAATACACTAGATTTGTCATTTTGTCTTCATCGTAATATTATCTTCTTGTTCTTTTTAATAATATATTTTCTCAGAATCATAGAACTATCACAATTATAGTGTCATTATCTGTGCAATTGTGCTTGGGAATTTTAGTTAGGTGTAGGGTACCTAACAAATTGTTTGAGTTCAAAGGAGAATAGTTTCTCTCTTGCTTCAAGGTGGCGTCCTTTGTATAGAGAATCTTGTGGCTGTTCCCTTTTCCAATCGATATCAATTAGACACTTTTTCTTATAACATCTCCAGACTGTAGAAGGAAGGGGACTTGGTTCCTCTTTGTTATGTACATTTTTATTTTCTGATGAAATTGATTTATATAAAATAAAAAGAAAAAGAAAAGATTGAAGATTATGGGACTTGTGAAACTATGATTATTTACTTTTCCTTTCTTTTAAGAGTGTTCACTTGCACTTAATTTGAGAATAATAGGCAGAGAATGAGAGAGGTCTGTGAGAGGAGGTGATGCACTCATTTTTAAAAAAGAAAAAAGGGGGTTGTTTGGCAGTCTCTTCGATTTTCCTATGCTCATATTTTTCAAGCCTGCAACATTCAAACTGCTTGTTTTTTTTCATTGCAGTCGAGCGATGTTCAATATTGAAAAAAGGGTGAAGCCCTCCGAATCAGGCTAATGCTTGGAAAGTAATCCAGATCCTTATGGTTGTGCTTGGTGTTCTCATTATCCTCATTCGGCACTGCAGCTGCACAAGAAATATAGATCTTTCGTCAGCAATCGAGGTTCGATAAGACTTCTGATCCCTTCTCATGGATGAGTAATGTTGATTTGATTGGTATTGACATTGGCCATGAGTACATGTAATTTACTTCCATTTATATGAACCTTCTTTTCTGTGTAATGTACATGTAATTACTCTCATTTCTGTGAATCTTCATTTTCTTCCCTTCTCCCTCTGTCATAAAGTGTGAGTTATTATAGTACAGAGCTGGTGGAGTGAAGGAATAAAGTAGATATTTTGGAGAAAGAGAAGAGACGTGAAATATTCTTTTTAGTTCTGAAACAGAAAGAAAGTAAAACAGAAGATAAAGGTCACTCTTTTCCTTGGTCTATCTCCATTTTCCTTGAACCACAACGTCGGACAAACAGAACCCCTGGCATTGCGAACAACAATGGAGGGTACTCGTCGATTAGATCATACTGGTATGGCAAAGGGAGAGCATAGAGGACGTAGGCGTATGTGCACGAGAAATGCGGATCCCGGAGTGTCGTTGACAGAGAAATAGACATAATATAAGCAAGTCAATCTCGATGGGAGTGGCACAGTAGTTGAAAACTTGGACTTTGAAGGTGTACTTCCTCAAGGTCTTAGGTTCGAGGCTCATATGTGACATTAATTTGTAGACACTTGTCGTGTCTCCATTCTTTCTATGGCTCGATGCCTGATTTAAGGTCGGGTGCGATTACCCCGAGTATAGTAGAGCAAATGCTTCGATTTTCCGATTCAAAAAAAGTCATGTATGCAAATGCAGACCTTTAGTGTGGGAAGTTCTTTCCAATGAATAATGTCATGTAATTTCAGCGTAGAACAAGCTTTGTCGTGAAAATTCTGCCGGTGGTCGGGAAAGAGAGTGAGAAGAGCTCAGTGGAAGTTGTGTGGGATCGTTGATGGAAAGAGGAGCGAGAGAGAGAGAGGGAAGAGAGTGATGAGGTAATATTTTAGTTGGGAAGAGATGGGCAAAGAGGGGATTTGAAGAAGTTACAGAGAATTTGGGAATTGGAAAGTGGAAGATGGGTTTCCATGGATAATGCTATTCGTTTGTTTGTTTGTTTGTCTAATTATTATTACTATTGTTATTTTTACAGTAGTGAATTCCGGAGAGTTTGAATAGGATTGAGATTTGGGTCTGAGAAGGAAGAAAATTAGAAGAAAGATTTGTGGGGGGAAGAAGACCAAGAATTGAGAAAATGAATTTTTTTTTTTCATTTTTAATTGGAGGGGGCAGATCAGAGAAAGAGAAGCATAAAGGTGAAAAAAAAAAGGTTATATTTTTGGTCCTATACTTTCATGTTTATTCTATTTTCGTCCTTAAACTTTCAATTGTTCAATTTTAATCTCCAAACTTTCATGTTTGTTTATGTTTGATCCCTAAACTTTTATATTTGTTTAATTTTAGTCCTTGGCTTCGTAAAAAGTTTTAATTCAAAGTAAAAAAAAAAAAAAAGTGATGATGTTCTTTCTTCTTCATGATTTAAACCTCTGTTTTTATTTGGAAAGTAGACGAGCAAACAAGCAAAAGCTCCAGCTGACTTATGATGAAAGAACTAAGTCCTATGCAATTCATCATGGAAGTTGCCGACTTATATTTTGGTTTCTCTCTTTAAAATTCCAAATTCCCCCAAATTGTGAACAATTTCTTCTCTACAACAACTTCATCCGATCATTACAACGACATTGTTCTCAAACTCTTCATGATTCTTAAGCTTAGTGATTGACATTTTGTGTTGTACAATTAGAATAGTTTAAAAGAATCTAAACCTTGAAATTGTTCGTTTCGATTTATAGAAGAACGAAACGAAATTTGCTATTCCTCAAAACTTGTATTCTTGAGACCCGTAACCCACAATTGGAGATTTTGGAGTCCTTAGTTGAGTGCTATACATAATGCAGTAGGGGTATACAAAAAACCCGACAACCCGAACAACACGGACTATCCAACCCATATAGTAAGATTGAGTTGGGTTATAAATTTATTTGGATTCTGTTGAGTTATGGTTTTCTAATTTGGGATAACTGAGCAAATAGCTAGATTATGAAAATTTATTGGGAAAATAGCTAAACTTATTTAAATTTTAAATAAATGTCTAAAATTTGATTTTAGAATTAATTAAATTATTAATTGAATACTAATGGACGATTATACCCCTATAACCAATCTCTTTTTTTTTTTCTTAATTAAAATTAGATTTACTCCTAACCATCCATAAAAATCTAAAAGAATACCGACCAAACTTTCTGCCACCTAATTGATTTAATTCAAAATTTTCTAAAAATAATCAAAAAAATAAAATATATAAATACATTTTTTTAGAATTAATAATTTGTAAAAAAATATTTGAAAATTGAATGATTGAAGATTTATTAACATATGTACATACATTTACTTAACACATATAGATGTGCATAATTATAGACTGAATAGTTGTACTGCATCCATCTATTGTACATATTGAGACTATTGAAACTGCTTCTTCAGAGTCCTGAATTAAATTGGAGAACCTCAGAAATTCATGTTACATGCATATACTGGTTTGATCTCAACAAGAGTGCAGTAGTTAGTTAATGTACATCGAATTGCAAACCTATTGTAAATTTATTATTTGTCTTTGTTGTTAGGTGTAAATCAATGTACATCGCAATGGGAAAGTGAAGAGATCTTTAATTGTCTTGAAAAAACACACACATACTCATTTACACACTAAATATTAATTATGATCACCATCACTTCGGTTGAAATTTGAAGTTGTATAAACATCACTCATTAGCCACTGTACTCATTGCGCAATGTACATCACCATACATCCCGATCCCTTGTGAGAGCCTTTAACATCAAATTTTGAATATGTGAAAGTGAAGATATCTTTAACTTAATCGAACAAAACATATACTAATCCCCAATTTACATACCATAAATTGACTACGAGCATCATCATTTTCGTTGAAACCTACTGTACATCCAATATACATCACGATCCTTTTTAGAGTTATAACCTTACCTTTTTTCAGCCTCATCGTTGTAAAGTGATATGTTATAGACTTCCCCAATTCCACAAGAAACCAGAGGATTCGACTTTGCAACTATAACACCCAATCCAATTTGCACCTGATCCCATCCATTGTACATATTGCGCTAGTTTTGGCTTGTAAATTTTGAAATCCCGCTTCATCTTCTTGCCTTACAAAACTTTTCAGATTTCAATTGTTCTTTGCATCATTCTCTATCTTTCAATTCCATTTTTTTATCTTTTACTATGGCTTCCCACAAGAAACTAGAGGATGAAGCTACCATCGAGGGGAATAAGCAAGAGATCAAGGGAAGATCCTCTCTAATCATAGTTGATTGATGAAGAAGATGTCTTTTTTTTTCAACGAGGATCTAGTGAATTTGAGTCTGTGAAATTTGTCAAGGGAAGATTTGGAAGGGGAAGTAAAGAGAGAGATTTTATGAGTAAAAAATCTTAGAGAAAATATTAATGAGAAAGTTAAGAAATAGAAAGTTGTTATCCATCAATCTAGGAGTGATGTAGAATGTGTTTTTTTTATTTAATAATTAATTTAATAAAATTGTAAGGGTGTTTTGGAGAATCATTATTTATCTCTCTACTCATATTTTCTTTTTAGACATGAATTTAAATGATTAAAAACAATATCTATTTCTCTAATAATTTTATAAAAACTAGTCATTTATTACTGTCTTTGCCTGCGCTCATGCAAAGGTGATCACTAAGATACCTTTAAGAAAATTCAACTTCAAAGATAAGATTATTTGGAATCTTGATCTTAAAGGTCGCTTTTCTGTGAAGAGTGTTTATCATCTTGCGTGTGTCCAAGCTAATACCGACAAGGCCTCTTCCTCAAAAAATTCTTCTACCAAGTCCCATTGGAAGATGTTTTGGAAAATCAAAGTTTTGCCTAAAATCAAATTGAGGGTTTGAAATATTATAAATAATGGAATAATTGATACTAATCCTCTTTGCTCTATCTACAATAAATCTCAAGAATCGAGCGTTCATCTTATTACTTTATGTAGATTCTCTCAAAAGGCTTGGTATCACTTGTATCCTTAGCTTTGTAACTTTTCTTTGTGCTTCAAGAATTCGAAGTCCAAGGTCGACATCTGAAGTACTCTGATGTGAATATTTTGTAACACTAGTTCTAATCATTTGATGGAGTTTGTGTCGTTGTTACATAAATACTTGGTTTCGTAATCAAACATGCAGAATATTGTTAAATCCTTATTTTCTCTTATTGAAAAAAATCTAACTAATTATGTTTCTGTTGCAGCTGCCGGCCCAGGCGATACTTAGTTGGTCGAGTCGGCCCCCATCTTTTCCTAGAGTCTTTCTTCTCCTGATCATTGGAAGTTGAATGTCGATGCGTCCTAGAACAAAGACAATGGGTTCTGGCAGTATTTGATGGATTCTAAGAAATGTCGCGAGTTTCCCTATTATAAAGTTAGAGATCGTCAGGGATCCTTGGTCGTCTGCTAAAGTTAATTGTAGGCTTAGCTATTAGGGAAGGCATGTTTCAAGTGTTTAACTTAAAGAACAAACCTTCTCCTCGTAGAATCTAATGTTTTATCTGTTATCAATGTTATTTGTGATAATTTCAAGAACAGTTTGTATTGTATTTTTTCGCCTTCGGTAAGAAAAGTTGTAATAGTGTGTATAATCTCCTAGCAAAAACTCTCTCAACTGATTCTGACTTTTATTCGTATTGTTCTCCTTTCACTTAGAAATTGTGGGCATCAATCTCAAAACCAATTGGCTATGGCTGGAGGACTCCCCACCTCATGTTATATATGGTTGGAGGACTCCCCACCTCACAGATATGTGATATTATGAGATCTTCAACACCTTCAATCATGATGAGTTTCCTTTTGATTCTATATTTGAAAATGAGGAATCTCATACTATTTAACATTTAAGATAGATAAACTAATTCTTTAATTATTGATTGATTTTGATATAAAACTTGATACTCTCTTATAATATGATGTCAAGAGTCCATGAAAATCAAAAAGATATTTTTATTAAAAAAATTAAAACATAATTAGATCCGAGAATGATGAAAATAAGAACCATTTTGAGAAAGTAGATTGATGATCCTACGTAGAAAATGTGAGTAAACATCACAATATTTATAAGATAAATGAATTAATCACTCTCATTACTAATTAATTTTGAGATGAAACCTCACTCTATCTAATATTAACCATTATTACAAAACCTATTTCGTTTAACCATTTTTTAGTTGGATGGTTTAAAATTTTATATACATAAATGGAAGATCGATTTTGCACTTAAAAACGATACAGGAACTAAGATAATGTATTGGTTAAAATACCATCTCGGTTTCTAAGACTTTCGCGTCCGTTCTATTTTGTTTTGTAGACTTTCAATTGTCCAATTTTAGTCCTTAAACTTTCATGTTTGTTTAATTTTGATCTCTGGACTTCTAAATATTTAATTTTAGTCTCTTGACTTTGTAAAAAGTTTAAAATCAGTCGTTAAAAGTTAATATAAACTAACCGAAGTTAAAAATGTGATGATGGGTAGAAAAATAATAATATTAAATTACCTTTCTACTTCTTCTTCCTTCATGATTTAAAGCTCTATTTTTATAAAGAAACTGACAACTTTAAGAGTTGAATATGTTTTTCTCATCACTAATGGAAAGAAGCCCTCATCAAGTTATTACATCATATCAAGCTAGGAAGGAATCCACCAATAATGGAAGCTAGAAAAACACTGAGGCCCTGCTCAACAAACCCAACTTCCTAAGATTATAAATAAATTAAAAAAAAAAGAAAAAGAAAAAAACAATAAAGTTAGATCAATCGCATTCTAGGGATGTACATGGTCCGGTTGTGTTGGATTATGAAGATTTTCAAGAT
>JBBMEG010000009.1:9813725-9830260 GCA_037832605.1 Cyclanthera cordifolia | reverse complement strand
AGTTTTAATCAAAAATAATGTACAAAATATCCATAAGTGATTCAAGATATTTCAATACCTAGAAAAACTTATCTTGTGCTTCAAATATATGTACAACCAAAGTTTATATATAGGGAGACAAAACACAAACATTGTAGGTGAAAGAGTAAAAAAAAAACACAAAGCCCACAAGATGCATGCCTAGGCTCACCTTAGGGCGCCAAAAGGCACTCGCCTTATGAAACCACGCATTGTACCTAGGCACATGCCTGAGTGGGATTTTTAAAACATTGTTTGTAAAACTATCAAATTATAAACGTCCCATTATGGTTTTCTCTCCATGCTGGTGTTCTTTGTACAAAAAGATAATAGGATCATTCTCATCCTTTTTCCATTTCTATTCGCTAGCAGAAGTTAAGAAAACATCCAGCTCTACCAGCTAACTTTAATGTCTCCATCACCTACGTACATGGAGGTCATTCTTTTGGAAAAAAGATGAAGATCTTGATGTTTAATGTGATGGCTTTGCTATTGTTATCTTTTTTTTTTTTTTGAGGGCGAAGGGTGTATATTGTCGGAAACAAATTGAATCGTTTAAGACCCCTATGATTTATTTATATTGTTATAATTTTTTTTTTTTTTTTATAGCTCTACAATTTTTATCTTAATTGGAAGAGATTTTGTAACTTCTATTCTGAACTCGCACACTGTCTCTTTCTAGGTTGGGTTGTTGGGCATGGGCCGGGGACTTCAAAGAGATCTAAATAGAATTGCTGAAAGGGCCGACACATCAACCCCTGAGGGTTTGAGCTATGTACTAACTGGTAAACTATTGATTTCTCCTTCCTTCTGAAAATAATTACCTCACTTTCTGTTTCCTTTCATTAAAAAAAGGCGGAAACTTGTACTGTTATTAGGCACGTGCGAAGGTGCTTTAGACAAATATAGACCCTACTAGCCAATGGCGGTCTTATGTTTTCTAAAACTGTTTCCAGCATGTGCTATAAAACAGAATTTCGAAGTCAAGGTTATTTGTTTCGAGCCTCTTTAAAACTCCTCCATAATGGGTCTATACAGATTTATTTGACCAGCAATCACATGCATTCTCTTCTGTTGTGCGGTTAAAGTAATGTATTCTCAATGTGATTTTGCTTTCACCTTTTGTTTGCAGAAACGATTCTAGCGCTACTTCGACATCCTGATTATTGCATTTCAGGTTATTCGTCTGTAAGTCCTTCTATCTCCTTGGAGATTAACCAATCTAGTTGCACCTAGTTATTAAATGCAGTTTAATTATTTATCGAGGGTTGCTGGATACCGGTCGTGCTCTCCATGTCCATATCTATGATTAAAACAGGTTAAATAAGACAGGGGAATATAAAATGAGATACTTCAATAAGCAAACATAGTACACAAGAAACTCAACAGATTACAAAAACCTTCACAATCACGAACTCTAGATGAGTTGATCTTTCTATAATATAGCTATTCTTAATTTCCCCTAATAACAAGAAGATGTTGATGAAGAATTTGTTCTTTCCCTTCTCTCTCCATCTCTGACCCCCACTATGCATCTTATTGACAAAATATTGCATTATGAACAAATGATTCATATTGTAGAAACATTGGAGAAGAGGGAATAGATATTTAGAACAAAGGTAATCTTGAATTGGGTGGATATCTTGCTTTAGCTCATGTGCTGTTTTCCATACATACGAGAGGATAAGTTGTGCAAGTAAACTGATTTTTGTCTCTTTCTGATAGACCACACCATTTTTTGGGTTAAAAGAGGTTAGATGCCATCTTTTTCTAAATCCTCTGTATGGGTGTGATAAAAATGCTCAATCCTATTAGGATTAAAATAAAGATATGTGACTGAATTAGAGATGGTAGAGAAGAGGTATGGATTCATCAAGTCATTGATTGATTTAGGGCATTAGAGTGATCTCAAGAGGAAACTAAAGTCCACGTATTTGAACGCTTAGTAGTTAGTTTAGCTTTGTTATCTTCTTATATCAATACATACTTGGTATGTATCAATTCGGTATTAGAGCAGTTTGAATCAGGGTGTCACCATACTTCAGTCCTTAAAAAAAACTGTGATCTCTTGGGCACACTATGACCATTACAATGTATTTTCCTCAAAAAAATTGTGGCAGTAATCTGCTAAAAAGGAAATTTGCTAACAAAATACCTACAAGAAATTTTCATTTTCCTCTACAGATGAATTGACATAATTATTGGTAGGTAATACAGTAAGAGTGGCATTAGTAAAGAGGCATACTGGACATATCTGAGTGAGCAAGAGTTGATAAATTCTGTAAAGGATGACGCTTTTCTCTTCTGAGTGTTTTTTACAAAATCATTTCCTCACTTAGTTTCCTGAAATAATAACACTAAGGTCTGTTTCATAACCATTCTATTTTTTTGAAATTTAAGCTTACAACTACTAACTTTTTTTTTTGAAATTTAAGTTTACAACTACTAACTTTAATACATAATTTTCATCACTTTGATCTTGTGTTTTAAAAAATCAAACAGAAATTTGGAAGCTAAAAAAAATAAGCTTCTAAATACTATTTTATAGAATTTGGTTAGGATTCACATACTTAAGTGAAGATGAAACATATTTATCTTTTGACAAAAAATCAAATGATTATCAAATTGAACCTAAGGTTTTCCCCTCAACTGATAGCCTAATCAGAGAGTCATTTTCCCATATGAGTTCATGGCCTCATATTTGAGCTTGCTACAGAACCCTTTTTTTTTTTCAACGTTCATAACTTCATAATTAACCTAGGTTGGGGGGCTTTTCTTCAATCCCTCCCTTGTTCTTTTGGAAAGGGTTCGAGGTCTGTTCGTTCCTTTGTCCTCTAGATTGTTCTATGTTTCTGTGTGACGGTCTTTTTGAACTAATAACTCGTTTGTTGTATAAAAAAAAGAAGGTTAAAATATCATTTTGGTCCCTAAACTTTCCACCTTTGTTCCATTTTGGTTCCTAGATTTTTAAAAGTTCAATTTTAGTCCCTAGACTTCAAAAAAAAAAAGGGGTTAAATTTGGTCTATTATAATTTTTTTGTTATTTTTTCTTAAAAATATATCATATTTTCGTATAAACTTTAGAAATATGTTCACATATTTTCTTTACTTGTATTAAAATTATTATTATTGAACCGATTTCATTTAATATTGTTGTTATTTGAGAAAAATCTCTTATGTTTTTCTATTTATCAATAATAATAATACAATAATAATACAATAATAATACAATGATACATATATTGTTTGAAAGGAAATAAGAAAGGAAAAAAAAATATCCTAGAGAAAAATTCACTCTAAACATGGAAAAAATAATATAATATAAAATAAATCAAATCAAATAATTCTACACTCCCCCTCAAGCTAGATTGTAAATGTTGTACAAGCCAAGCTTGGAGTTGAATTCTTAAAAGGTAGTTCGAGGTAGAGCCTTGGTGAGTATATCAACAATTTGACAACGGGATGGAACATAGTTTAACTCCACAATGTTGTTGACCTTCTCGTATATAATGCGTCGATCTATTTCAATGTGTTTCGTTCTATCATGGTGAAAAGGATTCTTTGCAATGCTTATAGCTGATTTCACACAACATTGTCACTGTTTTTTGAGTTTCAACTTTTAGTTCTGTTAAGAGCTTCTGAATCCATATTCCTTCACAAATTCCCAAGGCAAGCGCTCTATACTCAGCTTCAGCTCTGCTTCTTGATATAACATTTTGTTTCTTACTTCTCCATGAAACTAAACTACCCCAGACATAAGAGCAATAACCCGTAGTAGATTTTCGGTCAGTTAATTCACTGACCCAACTTGCTTCACTAGAGTTCCACTGATCTGTTTGAGGATTTCTTAAATAGCAACTCATGACCAGGAGTGGATTTCAGATATCTTAATCCCCTGTTCACGACATAAAAATGTTGTTTACTTGGGTTATTCATATACTGGCTGACAATATACTAACAGAGTAGGCAATGTTAGGTCTGGTATGAGACAAGTAGATTAATTTTCCTAAAGTCTTTGATACATGTCTTTTTCAACTAGATTACCGTCTCCACTTTGTCGGAAGGTCGAATTTGGATCCATGGGAGTTTTAGCAGGTTTACAACCAAGATTTCCTGTTTCCTTAAGAAGATCTATGATGTATTATCTCTGTGAAATTACAATCCTTTCATCTGTTCGAGCCACTTCTATACCTAGAAAGTACCTTAAGTTTCCCAAGTCTTTGATTTCAAACTCAGTTGAAAGCATTCTCTTAAGAGTGCTGATTTTTTGACTATCATTTCCTGTGATGATGATATCATCAACATAAGCAACTAAGATCACATTTTTGTTGTCCGAAGATTTCAAAAACAAAGTATAGTTAGCTTGACATTGGTAATAGCCACTAGATATAAGTGTTTTAGAGAAACTGTCAAACCATGCACGTGGAGATTGCTTCAACCCATACAATGCCTTGTTTAGCTTACACACCATATTTCTATTAACTTGCATATAAACTTCTTCTTCAAGATCACCAATCAAGAATGCATTTTTGACATCAAGTTGTAACAAGACTCGCACAGTGTTCAATTTTACAACAGGAGCAAATGTTTCTTCATAAGTGACCATCTTTGCAACAGGATCGTCTATTTTAGGGACAAAAGTATCTCCTGTTAAGTGACCATCTTTGCCTCTACCGCAAATATATATGAATACGGATTGATTCCATTGAAGAAAATTGTGACCTTGGAGTTTGTGTTTGGTCACAATTTGAGAGGAGGAATCATGGACTTGTGGTTGAGGTTGATAAGAGAGGAGTTTTCAGCACCTCCTAGCCCATGTTTAGTCATCTTTACTTCCAAAAAAAATATGTTAGCAAATTCAATAATAAAAAAAAAACTTATCTAATTTTGTTGGAGTACTTCTGCTGTTCGCGAAGCAGCAGCAAAGAGAGAGAAACAGGTTGCGAACTAGAACACGAGGAGAGAGATGGACGTGATATGTTCGTCTGAGAACTGATCGGAAATTTTCGGAGATGGAGATCGCGAACCGGCCGGAGATCGCGAATGGACGTGAACTGAGGCGAACAGACGCGAACGGACACGAACAGACGCGAACGGAGATCGCGAACATACACGACTTGCTTGCAAGAGAGACGGTTAGCAAGAAAGACGCACATACATGGTTCGTTCGCGAAGAGAGAGAGAGCGTGGCGATTAGAGTTTGGCAGCTAGGGTTTGTAGCTCTGATACCATGTTATTTGAGAAAAATGTATGATATTTTTCTATTTATCAATGATAATAATACAATGATATATATATATATTGTTTGAAAGGAAATAAGAAAGAAAAAAAGAATATCCTAGAGAAAAATTCACTCTAAACATGAAAAAATAATATAATATAAAATAAATCCAATCAAATAATCCTACAAATATTATTTTTAAATTTATCACAAGGATCAATTTTAAGCTTTTATTAAAGTCTAGGGACTAAAATTGAACTTTTGAAAGTTGAGGGACCAAAATGGAATTAATATGAAAGTCTAGGGACTAAAATTGGACTTTTGAAAGTCTAGGGACGAAAATGAAACAGTGGTGAAAGTCTAGGGACCAAAATGATATTTTAACCAAAGAAGAATGGAACCAATCTCCTAACGATTTCCTTACTCAAATTAGTCCTTGAAACTGATGAAATGCTTGATTAAATAAAAATTTTTATATGCCATATGAATGGAATTTGAGTGCATGAACTTGCTAAGCTTCCAATGGATTAGGGGGTGGAGTTTGTATAAGCTGTTTAGCTATTTTATGCTCTTAATTAGTGGCTTATATATCCTCCCCAATTTTTCTACATGTAGCTTGATGGTGGAGTTTTTTTGTCATATTCTTGTTGCTTATTAATATTGAATTATTTGTCACAAGGCTTACTAGTAGTTGGTATTGGAAGCTTACTTTCACTATTTTCTGATAAATTTAGATGGATCTGAAACGTAGTATAGAAGATGGAGAGAAGCGTTTCAATAAACTATCAATTGAAGAGCGAGGGAAATTTGATGAGGAAACTCTTGTCAATGTTAATAGTATCAAAAGACAGAGTACGAGCAGACTGAAAACAAGTGGATTTAGCAATGAGTACATTGTGGTTAGTTTCACTGGGCCCGACTTTTATGCAATGTATATTATTCTACATTGTTCTGTGTTTTGGATTTCTGGCTGCCCTGCTCTAGAGTATGGATTAAATTGCTAATTTGGTCCTCTGGTTGGGAAAAGTTAGAATTTAGTTCCGTCTTAATTAGAATTTTCTTCTTTATGATGATAGGCTTTATGGTGGTTTTATCAAACCATCCATATGGACTAAATTAAAACTTTAGCATATGTTTTTGGAGATATTCATTCTCTTGGTCTTTGTTTGTGACTTTGTATGGATGTGTTGTGTGCGCTAATATTAGAGAACCACTTCATTTGGAAGATAAACATGTTCTGTTTCTTTTTATGAATATTTCAAAATTTTAACGGAGTTATTATTATTTTTTATATATTCATGAGTGTGCCCAACTGAACTTATGCTCACTTTAACTATTCTCCATAGATATTATAGCATTAAGCTTCGACATTTAAACGTCAAGAAAACTCATATAAAATTATGTCTTAGGTAGGTGCTTACCATAGACTGAATGCATAACCTCTTGATCCCCAACACACTCATTAAACACTGAGCCAACCCAAGATGGTTTAACAATATTATTTACTCCTCTTAAGGATTATAAATAATTTATTTTATTTGGAAATAAATTAAGTATACGGCAAACACTGAAAACATTCTGTATGTTTGTTGAATACATGTACTAAAAATTGCCTATGTAGCCTCTTATCTGGGAAAAAAAGAGTATGGAGAACTATCGTATCAAGGATATTATTCTAAAAACAATGTTCTATCCTGATGTCTAGAGAAAATGATCATATGTTTTGTGGGCTTTACTAATGTAACTTTTCGGAGTCTTATACAAAATATTCAATACCCTTCTGGTTTCTCAACGCACGTTTAGCAAGCTATGAAAAATTGTCTTGTGGGATATGCTAAGGTGTATGTTGACTGGAATCACTTTTGCACTATCATGTTCTCATGGTTCTAATTTAGATACAAAATTGGAACTCATCTGGAAACTAGTTCAAAATCTAGAGATGCATTCAATTAGCTGGAACGATATTCTGATATGGATAAGAATAAAAGATCTCGGTTTTCATTTTTCTCCCCTTAATAACTATATTTTGAATGGTAGATAACAATATTAGTGGCTGCTGAGGGAGTACATAAGCTACCAGCTATCAATGGAAGTGGGGACTTGAAGGAAGCTTTGCAAAAGCTTGCATCAATTCCTTCTAGCAAAATAATGGTATGTTTGTATTTTCGACCCATTTGATAATCATTTAGGTCTCTTTTGATTACCATTTGATTTTTTATTTTTGGTTTTTGAAATTTAAGCTTGTATTTATTCAAATTCTCTATATTATGGTTTCATCTTCCCTTATGGAACTATGTTAATCCTTACCTAATTTCATAAATCAAAACAAGTATTTGGAAACTACTTTTTTTAGCTTTCAATTTTTGGTTTGGTTTCTACAAACATTAGTAAAACGTCTGATACATAGTAAAGAAAAGTATATGTCGAGTGATATTTGTAGGCTTAAATTTTGAAAAAAAAAGAAAAGATTATCAAATGAGACTTTTGAAATTTAAGCTTGTATTTACTCAAATTCTCTACATATGTTTCATCTTCTCAAGTAAGTATGTGAACTTTACCAAATTCCATAAATCAAAACAAATATTTGGAAACTATTTTTTTTAGCTTTCAAATTTTAGTTTGATTTTTAAAAACACAAGATGTACGTATATATAAGTAATTTTAAAAATAAAAAACAAAAATTTGAATGGTTATGAAATGGAGCCTGAGTTCTTTATTCTGTTATCTTTATTCCATCAATACTTTGAAAAATAATTTTGCTTTGTTAATTCTTATGTTGTTTGCATGCAGGCAGTTGAAGTTTTGTGGACACCGCAGAACGACGACGACACATTGTCTGAGCGTGAACTCCTTGAAGATTATCCACTTTTAAGGCCTCTATGAGTGCGTGCATAATGATTAGACTTTAGAGCTGTCTTGACATAAAATAATGTATATAATGCCGTATAAGAAAACGATAATATTATGTGATCTTGATGGCTTACGAGTTAGTTCAATTTTATAATTTGTAAATTGTGGACAAACTTTATAGATTTTCAAGATCAATACACATCATCTACAAATTTTAATAGGACTTATATCTCTCATTCTTTAGACAATATTCTCTTGAGCCTACAAGATTTCACTCGATATTTCGATCCCTTTCTCATTCACCCCTCTCCACTATTTATAATTGAAATCTCTAACAAACTTTTCAATCAATTGTCCAATCATTATCAATGGCAGGTTCACTACAAAGAGTGCCTACAAAGAACAGTCGTGTGCTGCTCGGTGGAGATCATTGTGTAAACTCCAAATCCGTAACGAATCAAGGTATTCATCTGGGACCTCTTCCTTAACTTTTTCTTAAAAACTTTTAATCTTACTAGGAGATATGTACCTGTTGAGCCATGATCAGGTCTAAGTTGGTGATTAGAAATAAGAGTTTATTTTGAGTAGTTATAAATAAAAAATTGTAATAATAGCTTGTTGCCATATATGTTTTGTGCAGTTGTGGTTAGTAGGTTTGAAAACTTATCTTACTTGTGGTTGTTCGGAGAATTATAGGATGGAGATCACTGTTTCCTCCCGTTTGCTGTTATGAATTCTGAATTAGGCGAACTCCTTGTAGGTCCGTGGGGTCTATGGTCGGATAGAAATTAGTTCAATAGGGAGAGGCCATTGCCTTTTCTACCTTTCGAAGCACCGAGAAGGCAAAATAGGTTCTCTCAATGTCCTCGGTTGATGGTATGTTTAATGGCCGAGGGAAAGTCCTGGCCGTGAAGCTCGTGCACGTTAGTTTCTGCCCAATACATTGAAGGCTGTGAAGTTGAATTGTGATGCTGCTCGCCAACCAAATCTGCTGAGAATTGGATTGGGAGTGATAATTAGTTATAGCAAAGGACAATTCGTGGTTGGAATTAGCTTAATGAATACCAGGAAGTGGGGTTGGTGTTTTTGCTGCAGAAGCTTCTGCCCTTCTGCAGCTGGTAGGGGATTTGGGTTGTGCGCGCGTGGCGGTGGAGTCAGGCGCCCTGTCGACTGAGCTATAGCACAGCTTAACTTATGATCCCAAGGCAGATTTGTGATCCCAGAGACGACTTGTGAACCCATGAACAGGTTCTAAACAACATGACTCTTGAGATGTTTGGATTGAGTATTTAGCAAGTATTTAGAAATAATATTGACTAAATACTCTTAAAAATATTACATCTAAAACGAGTTTTTGACTACAATTATTACTTTTAAATACTATAAATTAATCCTCATTCTAAATATTAATTATAAATATTCTTAAAAATTATATATAAACTAATTATTTTATCTAAATATTTAAAATAAATTATCATTCTAAATACTAATTTTAAATACTTTTAAAAATTATATTCAAACCGTCTTTTAACTGCAACCATTGCTTTTAAATATTTAAATAAATTTTTTTCTAAATAACTCTTAAAATCTCTATCAAAACATCCTATCATTTGTTTGTAGAGAGCGACGGGCGTTAGGTTACGGTTGAATGTCCAGGTTCTTATTGGCACTCAGTTTTGACGTTGCGGCAAAACATATTATTTCCTCTTGAAATTTCCTTGTAAAAAGAAAAAACATTGGTGTTTCAAAAGGTGTGTAGCTAATGGCATACAAATGTGACATTTTTCTTATAGGGAAATGTTGTATTAGATGTGCCAATCTTACTAAATAGTTATAAAGGTAGGTTAATTCTCTAACGTATTTACCTCTATAGTCATTGATATATTTTAATATTGTATTGTAAATATTGTACTAAATTTACGTATTTAACTCTATGGTTATTGATATATTTTAATATTGTATTGTAAATATTGTACTATAAAATAATAATGAGACAATAATTATTGTGCTAAATTTTTTTTGTAAGTGATTATATTTGTAATAATTTTTTTTTTTTTTTTGTCATCATTTGTAATTATTTTCTAGATTTGATTAGTTTTGTAAGTTTCATTTTTTTTTTTTTCATAAATAGTTTGAACTAAACTTAATCTTTTAGTTATCGAGTTGAATTATTATTCATGGCAATAAAATTTTGTTAACATTCAATTATGTTTATATGCAAGTGTTCAAACGTGATATTTGCAAACAAGTAAAAATGAGACATATGTAAATGAAATTTGAATTTTGATGTAATTTGAATATATATGCGTGTTACAATCTCTAATGCTTGTCTTAAATTCTTTCTCTCGAGATGTTGACTTTAAAGATGTTTATATGAGGCTTGTAAGCTTATTCTTTTGTTAAGATGACCGATAAATGTCTTAAGAGATGGAAAAGGTAACTAGTTTATAGACATGAAAGACAAAAGATTATTTGTATATGGACAATACAAAAATATAAACGTCTGAAGAGATGGAAGAGGGCTCGCAAACTTATTTTCAGATTAACGATTATTGAATCTTCAATTTTGTTGGCGAAGAGATGATTGGGTTGAAGGAACCTTTTTTCGTTAAGTGTTCTGAATTTTGAAGCTTGTTGAATGTTCTGAATTCAGAATTGTATGATGGAAAGATTTGGAATTTTCAAGTGTTTAATATTTAGTTCTTAATTTAGATCCAGTCATTTGCAAATGAGAGAACTTGCTATTTATAGAGTTATCATGGACTAGTGGGCATAGGTTCTATGGCCTTTGGGCCTAACCTTTGGATTTGGGCCTTGTGGATTTTTAGGCCTAACCATTGGGTTGGAGCTGCATGGGTCTTTGTGTTGTATGATTGGAATTTGAGTTTCGTGAATCTTAGGACTCAAGAGCTTAGACCTAACTTAATCTGGACCTAAGTTCCAAATAAACTAACTTTTAATTAATTAATCTTGTGACCCTTGTAGATTTATAATTGGCCCATAATTTAATTAAATTTATTTATAAATGTTATGACAATTTATGATTGGCTGAAATTTTTCGGTTAACAACAAACAAAAATGATACAAAAGTGCCCACAAGAACACAAGAAAAAAGAACAAAGCTAAAGTGAGATGATCAGAAAACATTGTGCTAAATTATAAAATATACCCATAAACTTTGAGATTTTTGTCAGCATTATTTTTGAACTTTGAAAATTTTCAAAAATATCTTTCAACTTTACCAAATGTTTTAGAAATAACCTTACCACTAAATTTGGATGGAAATTGGTTTAAAAAAATGCCGAGAGCTTTAAAAGTTTCAGAAATACCTTAAATTTTAAAAGTTTCAAAAATACATTTGACTTTAGAAGACTATTGAAAACATTCTCATCATTATATTTTGAATGAAAAATATTAACATTTTGTTTGAATAAATATGTCATTGACAGTATGAGAAAGAATATTTTTTAAAAAAGCTTACTCCAAAATGATTATTCTTCTTTCTCTCCTATGTATATTTTTCATATGACAATAAACATATATAATTTAAAAGATCATAGTTACAATTTGATGAACTAAGCTTCACATATTCAAAATTCAAAACTCTAACCATCTCTTGATTAATAAAATACGAAACAAGATTAAATTTTTGTTAGGATGATTTTTTTTTTTTAATAATTCAACAATTGTTGGAACGAGTTTGAAAATATAAATCAGGTAGGCTCAAGTGGAGATTTATTCATTATTTGTTTTTAAAAATTTAAATGATAACTTATTATTGTTTTATTTGATGAGATCGATTTCTAACTTGAATTATTTAAATAATTTAACTTCTTAAATGTATGAATTTAATGTCAAACTCTTGAGATGAATAAGAAAATTCTCAATGACTTCATTATCACTTTCAAATGAAGAGTTTTTGTTGAACATTGCACCTAGATTGTCTCCAAAGGGCTATTCAGTGGTTGAGACATGAGATGTTTTGGACATGATTCTTCAAGAGTCTCCTTAGAGACCGTTTGGAATTCTTAAAATAGAAAATTCTTGAAGTATGTTGGGTTTTAGCCTTGGGACGTGGTACCAGACCCTAGATGTAGTGGAGCTTATATGCCAATAGCCCGTAGGGGTTGTAACTCTGCTTGGTCAGGGGGCTAGTTTCAACTGGTGGGTTAACTTAAAAAAATATTGCATCAAGATTAAAACTATAATTTAGAGTTCATTTATATAACATTGTGATTTATTTAAACATTTGAATTTCTTTTTATAAATTGCTAATATAATTAAACGTAAAAAATTAAAGCACATTACAACTAAATAGTACAAATAGTCGAATGTATTAGGTAGTTTAAAGTAACATTCAATAGATTTCTATTAAGAGTGTTCAGAAAACTCAACAATTATTTAATATCTCAATCACGATATGACAAGCTGATGGATTCACCTAATCAAAATTTTGGATTGGTCCAAAAAGTCTCATTAACTCAACTTCATATACATATAAAGCTCATATAGTCACTCAAAATAACTCGTATAAATGCTCAAACCAACTTCTCTTCTAAATATGCATCCAAGCAACCCCTAATTGTTTAATTAGGATTTGATAAATTAAGGGTAAATTATGAATTTAATCCATGAGATTTTGAAGAAAGTTAGAGTTTAGGCCATATGATTTGAAAAACTATACTTTAGTTCTTATGGTTTGGAGAAATCTACAATCTAGTCCACATGGTTTGAAAAATTAGAATTTGGTTCTTAAGGTTTGATAAAATCTAAAAAATAGTCGGTTGTTCGTAATTGTTCGTGAATGAAATACGTAGAAACTAGTTGTTTTGTGGGACTAATGTCTAAATTTTTAAACTATAGGATATTTATAATTAAACATGGGACTAAATTTAATTATTGTAACTAATATTTTTCTTTAATTACTTACCAGCTTAAAATTTTGAGAAATGCGTGCTATAAGTAAAATTTAATATTTTCAAACTTTTAAATATGATGTTCAAAATTATATTAAATCATCCATCAACTCAAAAGATTAAACTCATGAGTTAGGTAAATTTAATAATATCAACCAGTAATAAATACATTTGAATCTTCGGTTCAATTATGTATTTGTATTATAGCTTTAGATTTTTGTTTTCTTTTCATTTTTATATTTTAAAAATTAATAATCTATCCATATGAATAATTATTTTTGTAGTACATATAAATTAAAAATGAGTTTTTTTTTTAGGTTACAACTTATGTCAGCAATTCTCGCTTTTGACAAAATTAAAAGTGATTTAAATCATATATAGTATAATAATTGATCGAGTTATATTCATTTTGATATCTTTATTTTTTTTTTTCCCAATTATGCTTAACTACACATGATTATATATTTAATGCGATTATTTTCTTCCATAAATTCTATCAATTGCACACTCAATTACATATATTGATAGATTTTTACTATTATTATCAAAAGCCAAATCTATTCACATTTTTTCTGTAATTAGTAGCATTTCATACCATACTCCGGCTCCGGATACGAGTCATAGCACACGGTTTCGTAAAATCGTACGATTTTTCCGATCTAAACACACAGAAGTTTTGGCTCAACATGTTCTATTCGATACGTTAAAATTAGTGGTTTAATAAGGAATAACTTTAATGATAAAAAGATTGAGAGTATTTTATTATCAAAATGGATAAAATATATTTTGTTTTTGTTTTTTTTCTTTTCCAAATTAGATATATATGCATATTTAATTTAAAATGGGACATCAAAAGTGAACAGAAATGAAATTATTTCAAAAATGGTATTGAGGCAAAATGTTGTCCCTTAACAATAATGGGTGCTGCTAAGTGATTGGAATAGTCATTGATATAAAAAAAAATGGGAATGAAATATGTGGGGTTGGAGAGAATTCATCATATTACAGTCCAACAAGACTTAGTCCTAGGGTTCCAAAGAGCAGGGAGAAGGAATTTCTTCCCCTTATAGCCTATAGCATTGTAAGCGCCACCGTTGCGTCGATCAATAAACACCTTGCCCGTGTAGCCATGGGTAGCCCCTCTTCCAAACATGCGAGGGCAAGCGGAGGCAGCCTCGATCATGAAAGCCTTCCTGCCGAGTCGGTAAAATCCATTATTGAATGGGTTGGTGACAACGGAGGCCAAACCGGAGGCCAAGGACACAACCATTGCATCAGCACCAACATTGCCGCTTGGTGGCTTGAAAATGGGACCGGGCGGCCCATAGTCCGCTCTGTGGAAAGGCCATGCGCATGCTCCTGGACACTCTGTCTCGGGGTTGCCAAGGATGACATAAGGCCTATGGTTAACCAATCCATGCTTGGCGCATTTGCCCAGGCAAAGCCCCATCACTGACACGTCTCTAGCCGTAACAATAATAGGGATCGCTTGAGGCAAACCAACGATAGCATTTTGGACAAGAAGTTTAATAAAGTCTATAGTAATAATTTTTCCATAGGTGTAATGTGGATCCACATATTGCTTCACCACCTTAACTTTGATAGGCTGTGGTCTTCTTCCGCGTTGGTAGGAGCTAACCATGTGCCACCAGTTCGAGACCTTCGGGCCCGTGTTGGCCTTGGCATTGTGGTTTAAAGACTTCAAAAAAGCCCTGATGGTGCTCTTCTGGACCCGACCTACGTGCCCGTAGAACACGAGTGATATCTGAAGGTTGCCTCCAAGGGTTTGGCCACCATGGTTCTGCAATGGCTTGGTTCGCTTCACCCTATTGGCCTCACCCTCCACCAGCAGAAGGAAGATGATGAATATTAGGCCAATAATTTGGGCATAGCAACCCATTCTTGCAAGGACTTATTAATTTATTTATTTTTTATATTTTTGATTTATTTCTCTTAAGAGTAAAGGTTTTTATAGGGTGGTTGAACGGTCCACAATAAAAGGGTGGTTGAATGGTGCGTCATAATAGATTGCTGGTTTTACTCTTTCTGTTATCACCTTTTCTATTATTAACTTATATTTTTAAATATAATTTTCTACAAAAACCTCGTTGCTTCAAAAAGATTGTGACACGTGGCTTTTCTCTTTTTTTTCTTTTCTTTTTTTTTTAATTTTAAAATTTTACATTTCTGTTTTTATTTTTATTTTTTTTCAAAATTAAAACTTTTCTAATTTATTTTTAATACAAATATAAATGTTTTCTTTATTTATAGACAATTTTTTTATACCAATTTTATTTTTTAGTTAACGGTATTTTTATTTTTTTTATTTTTTATCATGCATCAAATATGTTTTATTTTTATTTAATCGGTTAAAAAGTGAAATTCAAAAACTAAAAGGTTCGATAATATTTTTAATTATAATTCTTTAATGAATTAAAATTCTTATGATTTATTTTAGTCAAATGATCAATATTTTATTTTTCATTATTCCAAGTGTGATTTTACACTAAAATGTAAATGATGAGAGAAATTGAAATTGTTTAATTGAATTTGTACATTAATAATTAGAGGTGTTTAAAGAATTCGACAATTCTAATACCTAAACAAACTCAACCCAATTAGACTGGTTAAGTTGGCTTATCAACTTATTTCAACTTATTTGGGTAGGCTAACTCGAGTTCAAATAAATGAAACTTTCTTAGATTGAGTTGGTTATTGGGTTCACCTAAAATTAATTTGGAGTCACTCAATGCGAATTTATTATTAATTTAAATTTTTTTTACTTGTATCATAATTATATATGCATACATTTATTTTATTTAATTATATTTTTAAATATTTTAGTCTCCAAAAATCTTTTAAATAGTCTATATATAGCATATATGGTATAAATTAAAGTTAATGCTATTAGGTTGATTTTTGTAATATATATATATATATATATATATATATATATATATATATTTGAGTTGAAAACAAAAACGAGTCAATGACTCAACCCAACCCAATCAAAAAACATATGTATTTGGTTGCTCAAACATATAGTTAGTTGATTCACCAACTTGAAAATTTGGTTAATCAAAAAAATTTCTTAACTCAATAGGACTCAAACTCATGTACATCCTACTTCTGATCAAATCCTTTAAACGAAAAATTTGAACCGAAGAATCCGACACAACCCAATTTGAAAATGCATGGTTGAGTTATGTCCATAAATGGGTTGGGTTCGGTTGAAAAATTTACCAACCCAAAATTTTGGATTTGTCTAAATTTTTTTCTTAATATCTGAATCAACCTAACCCAGGTATACCTCTATTTACTCATGGTAGATAATTTTTTGAAAGGATATTTGATGTATACGTTAATTAATTTTCTAATTAATTTTATTATTTTATTTCAAAACTTATTAACGAGTTCTAAATCTCAAATTTTTATTATAAAGTCAAATAGTTCATGAAATATGAAGTTAAAAACAAAATATTGTTGAAATGAATGCAGTACTATAGAGCAAAGTTTATTTTATAATTTAA